>VDFB02004906.1:0-13891 GCA_007258455.2 Sequoia sempervirens
CCAATCGGCCTATCCTTTACTGCTTCATAAGCATGACCTTGAATCAAATCCCCATCATTCTCAAGTTGATCAGGGACTGCCTTCACATTATATAGTCAGACTGATGCAACTGGAAGTTAGGAAAATTTCATCTTTCTTACCTCGTATTCATCACTGTAGTTGGCCTAGTAGTCCTCCAAATCAACCTTATGGCTATACTCTCTACTGGCCTTCTTTTGGGCTTCACCTGTTATATCAAATCTAGACCGCTTGGAATGAAAGGACAAGCCAAGAGTACTCATCTCCTCCTTTGAAGCTTGGGAAAAAATAATGGAAGGACATGCCTCTCCAGTGCCAATCCTTAAAGGGAAATCTCCACCAAAACCAATCTTATTTTTTTTCCCTTTTGACAGTAGCATCAAAATCACATATATGTCTAGTGACCTCCAAAAGTATGATATGATCAGTGGGATACCTTGGAAGCCTATATGGAGTCCTTTGGCTGCCATCAACACAGATGTATGAGAAGGTTGGGAACTGAATGAACCAAGCGCCATATTTCTTAATTAGCTCCTTAGCTTGGTCTGAAATCCTCACATGCTCTGCTCCCTACAGTAACCTGGTGATATGCATGGTGAATGCATCATTCACCCTCCTGTAGCTCGAGCTTCCCAAATGCAACTGAGGGTACACCTCATAGATAATATCCTATCCAAAGACACCCTTGGCACTCAATCCCTTGTATGGATAAAACCTTGCAAGTGCATAGACTAAGTACGAGGTCATTGTGAAGGTCTTGGTCTGCAGCACATTGGACAACTATTCATGAATCCCTCTGCTAATGACACATGCCCAATGATAGTCAGTCTTTTCCTGTTCCATCCTCACAATAACATGGCACATCCAATTCTCAAACATACCAGCATTCTTCAATCCAACCACCCTACTGAGAAGAGTGATGGCATCATAATACTCCTTGATTTTTTCCCTGAACAACTACTTAGGCAGTTTAGAATAATGAGACTTGGGCTTCTCCAACCAGGAATTGATAAGTTGTTGAGATTTAACAGTCTGTTCTTCGTACTACTCTTGAGCTGCCTTCATGTTGAATGCCACCACATGAGATCTATCCGGCATATCAAAAGTCTAAGCAATGGAAACAGGGTTGAGATTTGCCACAATCCTCCCTTGAGGACCAATTATTCTCTGTGTATCACTATCATAGCGCCTGGCACACTCAAGGACCAGTTCATAACATTGCACCGTGGAGGGGAAACCAGCTACATGCACCAATCCTGATTCTAACATCCTCTTAGGCAATAGAGGAAGATCTTGCTCTGCCATTCTGGCCTTGAACTCCTCATAGCCCCATAATCCAACATTGTTATATGTCACCTCTAACCAGACATAAGTGATCTTACTCTCTGGAATCTTTCTCTTGATGTCCATATTTATTATTTCTGCTTCGGATATGGAAGATCCCTCCATGTCACCCTTAGCCCTCCCAGCTATTACCTTGCTTGATTTAGCCTACAATTAACAAAGGAAACATAATAAAGATCATACCAACAAAGGTTAACCAATCAAAATCATCATTAAATAATATTAAATCTCATATAGAATGATCATGTTAAACTTCGGGTTTCAGGACCATCTACGGAATCCAAGCCAGGGAGGAATAAACAACATGTGAGATCTCAAAACAACATAAATTAACCATAAAATGCATAGTCATCCATTAACACATCATGCTATTTCAAATTCCTTCATATTTCATCAGATTCTGGGAAAATTCGCTAGGGATGGATTTCCGCGAAGGCAAAGACACTTTGCAAATTTCGGAAAAAACAAGGAGCCAAGGATTTCGGGAAAATCCAGAGTTGAAGGAAATCCGCGGATAAGGTAAAAATCCAAAAGTATGCGGATTCTGGGAAATCGAAGGAGATTGGGAAAATCCGCCAGAACCGGAAAATGCACTGGAGATGAAAAATCCCAGACTGAGGACGAAACCCGAACTGTGACACTAAATCATGATTTCGCCTAGATTGATGGATAGATCATAAATTTCAAAAATCTAAGCCTGAGACAAGTTTGATAAGGGCCTTCTATAGATTTTCTTAGAATTCTAGGCCAATTGGGTAGCACACTAACATTAAATGGAGATGCCCTAAGTCAAACCCTACAAATCCGCCATTAACGCATAGGCAAGCTCAGGATTCACTCATTTTGACTGCTATTTATTTACTAGGGTTTACTCATGACTCCTAAAGCAAGACTCCTCATAAACAAGCTTGGAAATCACTTGGAAGACCATAAATCAAACAATGCTATGCAACCCTAGTTATGAAATGATCGAACATTCAAGAATTCGAACCCCAATAAACTCTATAACATCAAAGCATTATCCACAATCATCAATTAAAAGCAAGGAAATTGAATACATACCATTTGACGCAGTAGAAATCGAATGAGGCAACAAATACCAATTTAATGGCGCCCAACAAAGATAACGACAACAATGCACATGAAATCACCACTTAAATTGAACAACTTACCAACTCAGCACCCTAAATCAAATTGAACACTCACAAGAATGCACTTCGCAGCTCAATCAATGGCAAACAATAAGCATAATGGCACAAAATACCTCAAAGATCAGTTAAATACATCCCTCAAAGCTCGTACAGATGACATTAATGTCGCCGACAAGATAGCCAGGAAAATACAGGAACCCAACGAAAGGACGAAATTCAGAAAAATCCGGCCCATGCAGAATTCCACAAAGACTGAAAATATCCAAGCCATAGTGCTCAGCTGGAGTCTGAACAGGATCCGGGAAAATCCGGCCTGGGTGGAAAGTCCTGAACCAGGGTGAAAACCCGAAATTCACCCAGAACTAAAGATTTTCAATGAATAATTTAAGGGAATCACCTAGGAAATCAAAATAAACATTTAAGCACATGCCAAAGTAAGATAAAACCTCAAAATGAAAGGGCCAAGACACCAAAACCAAAGTGAAAGAGGGCCCTACTTTTAGTGGGGTGTGTGTGTGCGCACAACATTAATCAAATAATTAAATTTATTAGATTAATTCACCCCTTCTTCTAACTACTATTCATCATATTTAATTAAATCAAATAATTTAATTAAATTCCCCTAAATCCTCTCATTTGATTAAATCATCAAATCAAATGTCACAATTTCCTAATCCATTCCAATTAAATAATTTTGGATTAATTAATCCTAAATCACTTTCTAATCATCATTAATAAATCCTCTAGATTTTAACGCCTCAAGTGTTAAATCAACTCATGGTTAACTAACTAGGTTTCACATGAAATTCATCTCTTTTTATTAACTAATTCCTCTATTTATCCTCACAAGGGAATATTCCAAAAAATATTCCCCTCAACTACCTTTCATTCAATTTCCCTCCAAAGGTTTTCAAAAACCTTTCACATCCTCAATAACTCCTCTTACAAATGCAATTACTTCTCTTACATCCTCTCACATCTCTAACCACATTCATTAAATCCCTCTTACAACCTTTCAAATCCTCAACCATTCTCATTTATTTCTCTTCCATCTTCCTCCACTCACACATTTCCCGAAATGTGCTCCACTTTCCTCCAATAGAATTGTGACACTTGGCACATTCTCATTGGCTCCCATTTTATCCCACATTCACCAAATCCTCTCAATCTTCAATCCTTGAGCTCTATAAATAGAAGCATTCTCTTTACAATATGGATCCACAACTTTATGAGTTCTAATTATAGCCATTTTCACTTCATAGCAATCACCATTTTCATTATTTTTAGCTAAGTTAGCATCATTTGGAGTCAATTCAACACTTGGAATCACATTCAACATCAAAGCTTATCAAAGGGATTGGGAAATAGCTTCCTTTTCACATCAAAGGAGCACCACTCCCCCTATGGGATGGATGTTTGCTTAAGTTAGACAAGATTGCATGCTTTGTTTGGTTTATTTCAAGTTTTTATCACGTTTTCTTATCTTCTTGATCAAAGAATCTCATAGGGAGTGTTTTTTTTGTTTCTAACATGTTTAAAAATTGATTTATTTTTCTTGTTAGTTAATTACAAATTGGACACTCACATTTTGGTGCTAGAAGGAGGGCCCTAGTTTATCTTGTCAATTTTTTCCCAAAATTTCATTTTTGTGCAACTACAAGGGAGCAATGCCGCCCTTGATTCATTCAGTATTTCTTTTGCATAAAACATCTCATTTCCAAACTTTCAGAGTGCCACTTTCAGTTTCAGCATCGCCTTTGTTGCATAGTGTCGCATTTGCTCATTGCTATTGTGTCATGTTTGCTTAAGCGTCACATATGCTATTTATGTTTTCTATCTAAATTTTGGTTCTAATGGAGCACTACCTTTGAATTGGCACTGCATTCATGCTCTTTTCCTTCTACAAAGTGCCACCTTTTCTTTTACCAGAGCGTCACATTTTTTTTAAGGTTTGCATTTGCGTAGTCGTAGAGCATCACATATGCTACATAGAGTCGCCTTTGTAGGAAAGGGAGGAAAATTGACTTGAAAGCCTAAAAGAATTTTATAATGAGCTCTTTGTTATAGCTTAGGCTTTCCAATTTTTTCTTTCATTTTTGTTTTAGGACCAACTAGAGTTATTTTTGGGTTTAAAACTAACAAACAACTCAAGCTTTGTCAAAGTTGGTTAAAATTGAACATTAGGAACTTACTAGACTTTGATTTTGGGCTAAAATTGAAAAAAAAAACTTATTTAATCTTGGTGCTCTAAAAAGAACTCATCATTGCTTTAAGACTTAAAAAAAACTTGTTCTTTCATTGTCTTGTAATTTCTTTTACAATTTGTGTAATTCGAATGTGTATGCACTTCTCTCATGCTTCCTGGAGATCTTGATAATCAAAAGCATTCTAGTGACATTAGTTGTCTAAAAAATTACCCACACATTTCAAATTTAGGTTTAAAATTGAAAAATCATTCTAGTGTGAGAAAGAGACATTGTGTGTGTTCCCTCCTTGTGCTTTACATGAATTGGGTAGTTGAACTACAAGTGTACTCAAAGGTGACTCCAACCATTTTTTCACTTGGGCTGATATATAAATGGATAAGACTAAACTGTCAAGTCCTAATGGTATGTACCTGCCTTAGACATACAGTGTCTTTTAGAATGGGGTACTACTGTAAAAAGTATAAGTTCCCCTAGTAGGATTGAATAAAGCCTTTAGTGGCTTGTTGGACATTTGCAAAGTTCCATGTCCCCGATTACCTAAACTTAGAACCAATTTGTTTAGAAGCCAAAATCCTTACTATGTGTTGGTGCAAGAATGGTCATTCTAAAGTCGCCCCACATTTGTACTATTCAAATTGGAAACAAAATAAATTCTCAAGGTCTCCATATCCTTAGGATTTTGATATTTGGTGGTCTCAAGAAGTGTGTGCCATGGAGGGGAGCTAGTGTCACCAAATCTCTAGCTGCTCACTTTGTCTCATTGTTTGGAGAAATTGAAGTGGGAACTCAACAAATATTGTCATTTCTATCCTAGGATTGTGCAATTTTTGAGTCAATCAAATACTTTTCTTGGATCTAAAAATTTGAAACAAACATTCAACAAGTCATCAAAATTTCAAACCCTTTGGAAAGAGAAAATACCCTTGAAGAGTCCAAATGTTACTACTTGTCCCTAAGGATTTTATCCTTAGAGGCTTCTAAATATTTGGGCCCATATCTCAATTTTTTCTCTCCAAAGTAAACCTAGGAAAACTATTCCTTTGATTCATTTGTTTTCACATAATGGACCTTGTGGAATGAAAATGAGTTTAGACATAGACATTCAGTTTGAAAACTAAGCAAGAAGTGTTGATGTGGTAAAAAGAATCCATTTAATCCAGATAAAAGATAATTGATCCCCACATATGTGTTTCATTTCATGATTCCTTGCAAATTCAAAATCTTGAAACTAAGGTCTATCAATCGCCATAAGCATCTGAATCCAAAGGATCTCAAGAAACACATTTCAACACTTTATGAAAAGAGAGATAGATTGGTATACAACTTTTACAAAAATGCTCGAATGGATAATCCAAACTTGTATTCATTCCATTATTGTCAAAATCTTGGTCTTTTCCAACATTTTGAGTTTCTCACATAGGGTTGAAAGTTTCAGAGGTATAACATGTTCTTCAATACCTTGGTCTTGTAAACAAAGTCTCTCTAGGTTCATCTAGGATCAAACCAACATATTTATTTGTGACACCATCAATCAAATCCCATCTCACAAACAACTTTTATAACCTTGGAAAAAATCATTCATACTATACTTTTAGTATATCCTTTAAATCAAAATCAAAATCACCTTGTTTAGTGAAGTGTGTGGGGATGAATCCTTCCTCATACATTTAGTTAAATTATCACCCTTGTGGACAAGTTTATTCCAAGATAACATCTAACATCTTGGGATTTATAATTCCATTATCCAAATCAAACCAAACCCAAATAAAAAACCAAAAATCCTAAAGTCTAGTATTCCTCCAAGGGTCTCAAAACTTCAAACATTTGTATCATTCATCCTTCATTTGTCACATTAGCATCATTTTATCCTTAACTTCCTAGATTTACTTTTTTTTACCTAAATTTTAGACCAACCTAAAGAGTTAGAGGTTTACCTCCCATATTCCTCGAATTTGATCTCAATTTTATGGTCCAAACAAGATCACAACACAAGAAGATCATGGATAAAAACATAGACACATACACTTCAAGTAATTTGAGACACACTCCATCAGAATTCAACCCTAGGGAATCTACCATTCCTTCACTCAAACCCCCCTCAAAAATCACAAGATCTTCAAGAGGGATGTTGTCAAGTGGAGAATGTCACCAAAAAATTTCAAGGGACGACCCAAGATGAAATAATTGAGCTAGTCCAAAATCCTAAAACACACAGGATTGTCAACATAGTTATGAGACTCAATCCCACACAATACATGTTAGCATTAGCAAAGGAAGGGGATAAACTCCCATTCAATTTTGATGTGAGCACTATTGTGGAACAACCTCTTGGGAATATTCCACCAGTATCATTTACACCATTCTTCCCAAAAATCATTCAACCCATCATACAATTGACATCATATCATGCTCGAAGTCAACCCATGATTACCAAGGGGAGTTCATTACTCAAAGCTCTTCAAACACATCCCCTTGTAAATAACCAAAACTTGGATGCAAACATGATCTTGGGTATGCCTAGGACCATCCCACAAGACCCAAAACATCCATATGTACAAGTCATTTTCCATGATACAAATAATCCTTCCACATTATCTACATCACTGGTATACCTTCTTGATATGCAAGTATCTCCCCCCATGATATCATAAGGACAAGTCGATTTATTTGGAAAAGTGGGAAATTTTAATCCATCATCTTCACTTTTTCAAGGAAGCACACCACCAATCTTCCCATCATTCCCCCTTTTGACATCAACATCCACACCAATCAAAGGTATAGGGAAACCCCCTTTACCCAACATACCAATACAAAACCAATCGAATCAAATCAATCCACCAATCACAAGTCAAATCAGCATGTCAATCATACCAAATCATCCAACCATGCCATTGACATCACAACACCAAGTTGCACCAATCCAAACATCTCAACCAATCATCACTCAATATACAACACCCCAAACTCTCTAAAATGTGGTCTCTCAAGTACTTGGCACATCAACCATACCATCTACAACTCAACCCTTTTGCATCACTCAACAAGCACGTCAACAACCACTCAAACAATCTCTCATCACACAATCTCACACCATTCCACCAAATCCCCCACCTCCACCACCAAATCCAAATATGGAAAATCAATATAGTATCACATTGTAAGCAGTCCAACAAGCATATAAAAAGGCACTTCAACAATTCCAAGCTCAACAAGCTACACAACAAGCACAATAGGCTTCCCAAGTAAAAGTGCAAGCTTTATTGCAACAACAATCTGCACAAACCACAAAAGTTTCACAAGCTACATAAGTTGCACAAACTACACAAGTTGCACAAGCCATTCAACAAGCTCAAGCTCAAGCACAAGATTAATACCAAGTAGAACAAGGCCAAGAAAAATCCTTGTTATAGCAACAAGCTTATCATCAAGTTTTGAAACAATACCAAGAACAACAACAAGCACTGAGAGCCCAAAAATAGCAAGATGAAAAAACAAGCATTGTTGGCACAACAACAAATATAGGCATACCAACAAGAATTTCTTGCACAAAAAAACTTACAACAACCTCCCATGAACATGCAACCAAGTACCTTGAACATGAACATGCAAACCATCCCACCCATCACTCAAGTAGTCGTACCACCCCAAAACACATACATCCCACCACCTAATCCACAAAATCATTTGTCTGAGCAAATTAAATTGCTCTCACAACAAGTGCTACATATACAATTAGGAAAGAAAATGATATCATAAGGGATTTTTTTCCCTTATCCGTTTGATAGAAACGTTGTAATGGTTCCATTCCCATGAGGATTCGAGATACCAAAGTTTGAAAAATACCATGGGACTAGTAATCCTAAAGATTACATAAGGGAATTCCATGTACATTGTATGGAAGTTGCATATGATGATTCTTATCTAATGTGACTCTTTTCTTGAAGTTTGGCTAGTCCAACAATGGAATGGTTCTCCCGCCTTCCCCTTGGAATTAAAAATTTGCAAGAAATTGTGGACTTATTCATATAGAATTATTCATTTAACATAGGTGTGGATGTGAGCTTGGAAGAATTATCTAGCCTGAAACAATCCAAGGGAGAAAAATTCATAGCCTTCTTGCAATGATGGTGATCTAAGGCCAACATGAGAAAATGGGCTATGTTAGAAGAACAACAAATCACGACTATCATCTCCAACATTGAAGGGACCTTGTCCTTTCACTTAAAAATTCAATACATAACAACCTATCAAAAATTAATTCCCAAAGTGCTCAACATTGAAATATCCCTTATAGCACAAGGGGGCACACCCACATACCAAGACAATCAACCATAAAAAAGTTACAATGACAAACCTCACACATGGGAAAAGAAAAAAAATGTCACTAATCATGGTGTTGTGGATTCCAAAGTTATTATCAGTGCCCCAAGGTAGAACACACAACAAAAAACATACCAACAACTATAAATCAATACCAAAAATAACCCACAAATCAACCCATCACACAACAACCCAACAATCAAACTTTCAACAACCTAAGTGCTTAAGGGGGACCACCCCCAAGGAATAGATGTCCACCTAAATGAAAATACACACAACTTGGGGAACCAATAAAATTTGTCATGGAGTAGCTGGTACAAGAAAATATCATCAAAATCCCAGTCTACGAAAATTATGAAGAGCCTCAAGTTAAATCACCATGGTATAACAAGAAGCACCTTTGTGACTTTCACAAAATAAAGGGACACACGATAGCTAATTGTATGAGACTCAAAAACCTAATCCAAGATCTCATTGATGACAAAACCATAACCATTTAACAACCAACTCGGAATCAAGATCTCAATTTATACACAAATCCAATGCTAAATCACAATAAAGGAAAAAACAATGGTAAAGGAAAGAGTTACAACAATCTAAACCATGTTTATGACCATTTCATTTCATCCTTGGATGAATGGGTAAGAGTCGTCACTATCAAAGGATCTAGAGCTAAGTGTGGAGTCACCACACCTGGTGGTAGATTTACCATTCCAAGGCCTTCACTACCACCCAAATCACCCACCACTAGTTCAAAGTCAATCCCTAATGGTTATAATGTCCTAGATCAATTAAAAAAGAAGCCCACCCAAATTTCCATCATGGAGTTGCTAAAAATATCACTTTCCCATAGGGAAATCATAGAAAAGGCATTCGCTACATCCTCTATCCCCATAGATCTTGATGCAAACCAATTCCAAGCTATGATAAAAAATATCATTACACATCTCCTAACATTCTTTGAGCAGGATCTCCCAACCCAAAGATTTCACAACCGTGCACTCCATCTTGAAGTCCTAGTCCACAAGAACAAAGTGAAATGAGTCTTGGTGGATGGAGGTACGGGTTTGAGTATCTATAATTTATAGTTAATAAAGAATCTTAGATTCTTAGAAGATGTTATTGAGAAGGGAAGAGGCATCACTATCAGGGTTTATGATGATCAATAAAGGGTGTCTTGAGGCACCATTCAACTCCTTTTTGAAGAAGGGCCAACAATCATGGAGACCACAAGCCAAGTTATTGACCTTGAACTCCCCTATAATATCCTCCTAGGTTGCCCATGGATCCATGGGATGCAAGTTGTTGCATCCACACTCCATCAATGTGTCAAATTCCCTTATCAAAAGAAAAAACTCACAATCAATGGTGATCCTGAACCATTCTATTATTGCCAAAATCTAGAGGCCAAGTATTATAATATCCCTAAAGTTTCAAAAAATTATGATGGACCCACGTCCCCTTATGTTGACCCATCCACCTTAGCCTCCACTTATAAGAAAAAGACACAACCCACTCCAAACATCCCAAAGGTTAAGGTTATTATCCAAGAACATGGATGTGGGGACTATAAAATGAAAAAGAGTGCCTTTGTGATAGGAGAGTTACCTCAATATCCTAGATCTCATGGGAAATAACAACCAATTGACACAACATCTTAGAAGTTCAAAGCAGAGGCTACCACCTTCAAAAAATGGGGATACCTAAGCGAAGTAGATGAAAAAGATGTATCTATCCTACTATATCAAGATGAAAGGCATGTGCTAGATCTCTCCATGGAAGAAAGCAACAAAGGTATTCAATTAATGTTTAACTAGTGCTATAACAAAAATGAAAAGCTCAGGAAAAATGACAATGGTGTATTATAACCCATCATTCCTAATAAGTTCCTAAAGAATCTTGGCCTTGGATGTACCCCTAGAAAGATAACCATTCTTGGAAAAGGTATCCCTATTAAAAAATTCAAAGCTCCTCCTCAATTACCGATATCTGTAGGTATACCTTTAGATAACTTACATTCAATATAACCAACTAATGTGATGAGGATCCCATCTCTGATTTACCCATGTTATTTGAGGACTCCTCTCCTTTTATGATCACCACCATGTCTTATAAGTCAGATACCCATGCCACTGACCTAAAACTTGTTTACCCCCAACTTATAGACTACGACTAATGAGGACCACTAATCTTAGACACATTAAAAATGATGAGGCTCTCTCAAAATTCATGGGACTAAGGGATAATTTTCCATATGGACATCACAAATTAGGATTTGATATTGAGCTAGACACACATGTGAACTATGGGGAAACAATTGAATCTCTTGGTCACAAAATTGAAAACCTAAGAGTAATGTCTAGGTCTTTAAGTGAAAACCACACTGTGGCACTTTGTGCCCTAAAAATATTTAAAAGAAAGGAAGTATCTGATGGTGAAAACCTCTCAAAGGCACCAAACGATGAGGGATTGAATCTTCCGCTTGGTTCCATCCATTAGGAAAAATCATTAGTACTGTAAAAAAAAATGCAACCCAGTCAATCTAGGAATTGAAGAAACACCACACATCACTTTCTATGTAGTCACTTTTGATCGAGGAGTAAGAACTTCTAGCTACATTTCTGAAAGAAAGGAAAGTAAATTTCACATGGACCTACATTGATATGCCAATCCTTGATTCAAAGGTAGTATTCCATCATCTAGCAGTTTATCCAGGGGAAAAACTAGTAAAACAAAAATTAAGGAAGATGAATCCATAGATCGCATTGTTGGTAAACCTTCAGCTGCAGAAACTTCTTGATCCTTGTTTATACGACCCATTGAATATCCTGAGTGGGTTTCTAATATTGTACCTATTTCTAAGCCCATTGGGGGCATTCGTATTTGCACTAACTTCAGGGACCTGAACAAAGAATGCCTTAAGGATATTTTTTCTCTTCCTCACATAGACATGATTGTAGATCTAACGATAGGGCATGATATGTTATCATTGATGGATGGTTTTTCAAGATACAATCATATTATGAGAGCCAAGGATGACCAACACAAGACAACCTTTACTTGTCCATGGGGCACTTACTGTTGGAACATGATGCCATTTGGGTTAAAGAACACTGATGCTACATACCAAAGGGCTATGACTTTGAATTTTCATGACATGATCCACAAATCTATAGAAGACTATGTGGATGACATAATAGCCAAATCAAGGAAGTGTTGGGACCACAAAGCGATGCTAGGCTCTATTTTTGATAAACTGAAAGAATATAAAGTACAACTCAATCCTAAGAAATGTGTCTTTGGTGTGCAATCAAGAAAATTTCTAGGGTATATTGTGTCAATGAGGGGATCAAGATAGACCCAACAAAAGTTAAAGAAATTATTGAAATGGAAGCACTATAGAAATTGAAATAGTTAAGGGGCTTGCAGGGAAGGCTTCAATCCATTAAAAAATTCATAGAATAGTTAGTAAATAAATTTGTCCCATATTCTCATCTACTTCACAAGGGGGTAGTGTACAAGTGAGATGAGAAATGCAAGATTCAGGCATTTAAAAAAATCAAGGAATACTTTTTAACACCACCAGTCCTAATGCCACCGATATAGAACAAACCATTGATACTCTACATATTAGCTATGACAACAATACTTGGAGCTCTCCTAGCTCAGCATGATGAAACAAGGAAAGAGAGAGCCATTTACTATATCAGTAGAACCATGGTGGGAGATGAAGTAAACTGCACATTCATTGAGAAGGATGGCCTTGCAGTAGTGTTTAACGCACAAACATTTAGACACCACATTCTTTCTAATCAAATATAGCTCATCACCAAGATAGACCCTCTCAAAAATTTACTTTCTAAGGTAACACGCATAGGACAAATGGCTAAGTGGGTCATGATATTGATAGAATATGACATTGAGTATGTAGAATGGAAAGCTATCAAAGGACAAGTGATCTTAGAACAATTGATAGAAGCACCTATATATTTAGAGAACCCCCTAGTATCAAAGTTTCCAAATGAGTCCATTTTCAATCTTAGTGTAGTAGATCATTGTAAAGTATACTTCAATGGGTCGTATACTCAACATGGGTTAGGAGAAGGAGTCTTCTCCATCACACCACAAGGAGATTGCATCTCAAATTCATATAAGTTATCTTTCCCATGCACCAATAATATTGTGGAATACAAGGCTCTATTCATAGGACTACAAATTGTAGTACAATGGAAAATCATGGCACTTAAGGTTTCTGGGGACTCACAACTGATTATAAACCAATTCAACAATGAATACCAAACAAAGGATGACAAACTTACACCCTATAAGAAACTTGTGGAGGATCTCAAGGAATTCTTCATCGACATCACATTTGAGCAAATACCAAGGGTAAACAAAAGAGCAGTTGATGTTATGGCCACAATTGGATCATTGTTTGATATCCCATGCAACATCCCTAAGCATGAATTATTGGTTGAGCAACTTCTTGTACTAGCTTTCGAGGTACCAAAGTCTGAGTTCATGTGTGAAATTGTTGGTCCCGATGATCCTTGGTACCATGACATATACACTCACCTAAAAATAGGAATCCTCCCTACTGACATTGCCCTAAACATCAAAGGAACCTTTATTAAGAAGCCATCTCATTTTGTTACCATATAAGTATCTAAGGAACCCTCTTGTGATGCCTTAACCCCAAGGAAGTTTTGATTGCTTTAACTGAGGTACACGATGGTATTTGTGGATCACATTCTAGTGGTATGACCTTGGCCAAGAAATTGTTGAGGACTGGTTATTATTGGCCTATAATGGAGAAGGAAGTTCATGACTATGTTTGAAATTTTTTGTAAT
>VDFB02004907.1:0-12355 GCA_007258455.2 Sequoia sempervirens
TAGGAAAGTTCTTTCATACTTAATTTTTAATTTTTTTTTTCAGTAATAGGCCATGGCCTAATTATATTTATTAATATGAAATTAGCAGAGATTACAAAAAGTCAAAATTATAGTACTCGTAGCATCATGTTAAAAAATTGTGCTATCAAAGCATTGCCCATGTAAATTTTGAGCACAGGGCACCACAAAATTCTAATCAAACCTCTTATCAAACCACCTTGTACTAGTCCTATTACAATTTGCAATTTATTTTTTGGAACGATTCACCTTACTAATCTTGTGTGAAGACGACCTGAAGATTCCATGTTGTCTACAAATTCTTCTAAATGTTGTTGTGTAGAACCCAATACACTTTGCAACATCAAGTTTATTTGCACTTTCAATAGTATTAACTAGAGTAATTCCCTTGTGGCTTTCATTTATACCATTGACAAGTAATGCATCATCTCCTTCCAATAACTTGGGTGCCAACCGAAAAACACCTAATAATTTTATAAAAAAAAATTGTCTATAATTTAACATATTTTTATAAATAATTATTATTTTGATTGGAAAAGATTACTTAAATAAATCTACACAAAAAACATAAAAAGATATCCTTGATTTAAAAAGATTGAATATTTGTTAATTTTAAATCTATTAATTTAAAAACTTACTTTTAGAATTATAGAATATTTCTTTTATACTTGATTTTCTAAATTTTAGAAATTCTAATTATTTCACTTGTTATATACTCTATTTAACTTTGAGAAGATTATTAAGAATTTAATTAGAGCTCAAAATAGATTACCAAATATAAAAGAAGGATTTGAAGAATTTTTTTCATTTAAATAAACCATAATAATAATAAAAATGCATTGCAAGCATTCACATTCTTTAAAACATTAAACCCTTAAAAGAGATAGACTTCTACATTTTGGACGAAATAAAGATACATGCAAAGATCATTTAACAATTAAAGAAGGTATGCAAGATCATTTAATAATTAAAAAAGGAAAGAATCTATCTAAACATCAAACAGGTTAAAGTTGGAAAAGTCATGATAGGTTGGCATGCAAATGTGAAAGTGTAGATGGTGTGAGACAATTACATCAAAGAAATGTGAACTCTAGATTGCAAGGATTGCACTACATGCATGGAAATGGATTTATTGAAAGAGCTTTAAAAAAAATTCACACAAATACAATTGACTGGTATAAAGCGAAAAAATAGGTTGTTTGCCAACATCCTCCCTATTTGAGTCGAAATGGGAATCTCCAAAATGTATTACAAGTTTCCACATTCACCAAATATCCCCTGGACACACATTCTTTGACTGAATAAAATCTTTCCTTCCAAAGAAAGGTTGAATAATTATGATGAACAAATAAATGCAAGTCTTACAAAAAATTTTATCCAATGTATATTTATTAATGGAGAGAATATGATTAAAGTAGAGTAGCAGAAAACAACATTAGCCAAATATTGATCAACAAAGAGTATCAAATACTCATGGCACTAACTTGGACAAAAAAATTACAAACATTAGGAATTTTAATGGAAAATATCTATCCACATGCTTGCCTGTATAAGCCAAATATCAAGGAGGTTTTTCAAATTGTATTTAGTTTCATTTTTTAGATATCTCATGTAAAGAAAATTAAGGAGGAGAAACTATACATATGAACAAAGTAATATTTCTTACTTTTTATACACTTGCTCTTATATTTAACAATAACAACATATTTTAAATTACAACATAGATTTCATGTCAAAAGTAAATGATTAAGCAAGTTGGATACTAATAAAATAATAGTCTTAATATATAAATTAAATGAGTTGGCAAGTTCAGGAGTGAGAGAGAGTATGATTTTTGAGATCTCCACTGTCTAGTAAGAAAACAAAACAACCAAGGATTTAGCAAACTCTTTAATTCTTCTGCTAACCTTCAGTTCTTCCCTATCCATTCCAGCTGTTGTGATCTTGAGAAGCTCGAGTGAAGAGGAAGTGGTTATGAGGGCAAGATATTGCATCAACATTGTCTATTAGCACCCGGTTTGAATCCCTAGATCAATCACATGAATATTATTCACATTTCCCACAACCTCCATGGTTTCCTACACAGATGTGAATTGCAACAGACCAAGCTATAGAATGACTGAAAGGCAGCGTTACACAAACTACAACATTTATTTTGATGTTACAAAGAATCTTCAACTTACATGTTCACACGGTAGAAATCCAAATGAATTGAATCCTTGAGATGGAATGAAGCAAAATGGCATCCTTCATGATCCTCCATTCTACCACCTCACAAACACCCTCCTACTCCCTACCATATAAGAAAAAATATATGTTGACAATTGTAAGGTGAGAAAATTATAGGGAAGAAACTGGAAAGTAGATTGATCCTAAGAGTTACTCACAAGACACCGAACAAAATTCTGATAAAGCAATTAAACCACATAAGGGATGATAAAACAACATAAAATGCTTGAAACCACGATAGTTTAGCAATGGAAATTGAGAAAAGGGTAGATCTTTGTGCCCCCATTAACCCTAAACCATTATGTACAGAAGGTAAATAGTAATTCGAGATGCATAGTTCATGGCTGCCATAGCCTTCTGGCTTGAATGATTATGCTCTTCTTCATGGGTAGTGCTCAAAATTCTTGTATTTCTGATGCATCTCTATAATTTTTTCCAAACTAGACAAAAGGAAACCACATCTATATTAAGCTCTTAATGCATGGATTTAACATTCATCTTTCCTAACTAGCATCGGCAGCCATAGATTAACACGAAAATATTTAAACTTTTTATTTATTGCTCCACAAAATATAATTTTTAAGAGGAATGATGACATATAAATAGTAAATTTTATTACTGTTTTCTCTTAAGTGTAAATAGCCTTTACCTATATGATGTTAAAGGATGTATATAAGATTCTTACGATGGGTGTAATACAGTCTTTACTAGACAGATAATATTTTCTTCGGTTGTTACACTAGTGGATGCCCAGGTCTCTTGCTCAGTGCGTAAAGTTTCTCAATTGGTAGATCCTAATCTATGCATGAATTCCCTTCACCATTTGCACTTTGCTCCAACTCTTTCTAAAAATCAATGGTGTGAAATGCTTGTAGCATGGTACAGACTAATGTTTGTTGTGCTTGTCTAACTATGAATGTGAGCAGAGAAATATACCTGTGCCATAGAAAAATGGCCCCTTGTCATTTTCATGGCCTTTTAGGTCTTGTTTCATGGTATTTGATCTATTTGGCTTTGATTTTATGTTGCAACATGGCTTGAACATGCATATTTAGGTACTAAAATTCAAATAATAACGTCTTGTGAAGGTGTTGTGAAGTGTTGTAAGACATTTCTACATTCTTCTAGACTCTTTTCATTACAATTGACTAAAAGTACCTTTTACATCATCAAGTCCTATTTTGAAGTGTTGTAAAGTCTTGTAACAAATTTTCACACTTTTTCTAGGCACAACCTGATATTTATCCTTTTCTTATGACTTATTTGACCTTTTATGCCCTCATATGCTTTAATTAAGTGTATTTTTGAATCTTAAGCCTAATAAAAACATTAAATGCAACAATTTTTTGGCCACACATTTTAGGTCCTAGGTGGGACCCATTCGCCATAATTGGCGAATGAGTCTATATTTAAATTCAAATATTTTAAATTTCTTTTGGTTTTAAAAACACTTGATAATAAACTTTTGTGATGAGGTATGAATGGGTAACTAAGTCACAAGTTTGTATAAATGGGAAATTTTCACCTCATTTTACATCCTCCAACATTCACACATCATATTCAAGCAATCTAAGCATTCAAGCATCTTACAACATCTTATCAAGCACTTTGGAGCATCCATTGACATTACCTCAGACTTGCATTATCAAGGGTTTGGTAAGTTGATAGCATTTACATGTTATTAGTTTGTCATTCTCTTTCATTTCATTATTTTATTAAGGGTTTGATTACCAAAAGTGGGGTTTGACCAAGGAAAACCCCTATTTGCTAACCCTCAACCATTTTCCCCCTCTTACATGTGTGTTTGTAGACTTAGGTATGAATATTTAACAAGATTTTTGGTGTTGAAAAGTGGAGAACAAGTCAACTAGGTGCTTCAAGTCAACTTTTCCATATTTCAAGCTTGGAGAAGGTTTTTTGTCTGTTTCTTGCATAATTGACTTCGACAACCCGACAAGTAGATATTTCAAGATTTGGTGTTGTAGAGTTGTCTCCTGATTTTCTAGAATTTTGGAAGAGGACTGATTCACCACCAGTGGCGAATGAGTCCCACCTTAGGACTAGAAATCTGAGTTTTGTCAGATTCTGGATCCTGACTATCAGAAACCAGTTTCTGACACTTTTTCACCAGTAGGAGGACTAATTCGCCACCTTGGGCGAATGAGTCCCACTGTGAAAAATCAGTAATTCCAATCAGCATTCCCAACATTCCAAATTCATCAAATCTTGCCCAGGTGCACTTCATTTCATCCTGTTTCTTTCTATTCTGCATAAATTCTTCCTTTAGTTCATTGTGTGCATATCATAGTGTGTTTTCAAACATAGTTAAAATCTTAGTTTTGCATTCATATTCATTCATTTAAATCATTCAATTGCATTTATTTTATGTCATTTAGGTTAGGCAACATCACACATAACATTATTTGAATGAACCCTTAACATTTTTGGGACCTATCTCTCTCCTTTTAGGTGAAAAACCCTAAAAGAGCTAGAGAAGCACATAGGAACCAAAAATTAACAGTTCATTTTGGTGAACCTGCATTTTGAACACTTTGCATTTCTGATTTCATTCACATATTGCATCTTAGTTTACATTTTTCATCAATATTCAATTAGGACATTGTTTTGTTTTTTTTTTTGCATTCTGGGACTTTTCATATTGCATTGAGTGAAATTTCAATTTAGATTTCATTTTGCATTGCATCTCATTGAAAAAATAGAAAATCTGCGTGCATCCTTAGTTTCATTTGTAGAACATTAAAATCATCTTAAAATTTTGAAAAACACAAAACAATTGCATACTGGGACTCATTAGCTACACTGGTAAATTGATCCTCTACGCCACGAACAACATTTCGGCATTTTCTTGCATTTATGTTTTCTATGAATTAGTTCTACATTCTGATTAGCATCATTTCTATTATTTGCATTTAGACATCTTAGATTACCTTGCATTTGACTTCAACCATTCCTTTGTGGTACTTGTATGAGTGTTTGGTGTCCCGTTGATAATAGTTTAGTGAGAAGAAGTTCTAGACTCATGGATTCCCACGATAGCACTTTCGTTGTGGACCTTGGGATCTCACGAGCTCCTACTCCTAGTATAGACAATGGTGCATTAGGAATTGATCATACCACTTCCATGCCTTCACCTTTCCATCCAATGAATGTTGATACCCAAAACAAATATCTTCCTCAATACAAGGTCATTAGTCTTCATGAAGAATTTGCACATTTACAACAAGACTTGACACTTGAAAACATTTCCCAAACTGCCATACCTTCCATTGATAATCTTCATCATTTGATTGAAAGTGATGAAGGCTTGCAAGTGATGAAGAAAATTGCTGATATTTACAATAAACATGCCTCTTCCAATACCCAATCATAAACATTTCTATAAACCGGAGGACCTCCGCGTTCCTCCCCTTCAACTCCATGGCATCATGCCATACCAAACCGCAAGTTACTACAACTATGTAACATGTTAGTTATGTGGCTCCTTCCTTTGCAATTCCACCTAGCATTCCTACTTCTCTTGTGGCATCGCATGTCCCTTCCACTACCTTTACACCCCTTAGTATTCTTTTCACTTCCCCTAGCATCACTTACACCACCATTTTCCCTTCCACCTCAAAACACTTACCCCAACCCTATTTTTACACAACTCCTTACCACTATTTCTTCCATGCAACACCAACTTTCCACCATTAGTCAAGGTCAAACCGCTCCACCCATCATGCGTGGCAGCATATCGCCAAATCTTGCGATATACTGATGCCACAAGGGATGAAATGCCTCAATTTGAAATCTGGTAGGGAGATGTCAGCCGTATTAATGTGGCTACATGTAGTGATTTTTCATGATGAAACTCTCTTAGCCATACTATTTCCAAGGACAGCGAAAGTCTTGCGTGGAGTGGTTTTCCAACTTGCCTAATCGTTCCATCCTCCTTCAATGAACTTGAGGTTGTACCATTAGTAAATTCCAAGTTCATATGACACCTAAGAAGGAAATGGATGACCTCATGTGATGTAGACAAAAAATAGATGAAAAATTAATGGATTTTATCTCACAATACCTATCCTTGTATGCTCAAATAGATGTCAAGATTCGATGCACATCACGAGTGTTACATCAGCACACAATTGCCGAACCAGCTAACTATGATGCAATTTCCGCCGGGTTGCCGTTTTGCATGCGCACAATCGCGGTCGAGATGCCATAACTTTCGTTTTAGTTGTGGTCCGAATCGCTTCTCGCACTGTTTGAGAAACTGAACACCAGCAATCCGAAATCGTAACAATCAAAATTTTGCAAACCAGTAAGGGGAAGCTTCTTCGCGGTTTAATCTGCCTCCTCAACCTCAACCGCAACCAACCCAACAAATTCAAAATCAAGTAGAAGTTGTTAAGGCAGCGGTGCCTTATCATTATGGGGACCCCAAGAGACAATTTACTCGCCTACCCGACACCCTCCATAATATAATGAACCAATTAATTCAGCCTAGCAGCCACTCCTTTTCCTTTCGTTGGGCAGCGAATTCAAACCAGCCATTACCACCCACTTTTAAATCTAGTGCTTATTGTCATTTTCATTTCCAAAATGGACATGACACTAAACATTGCTAGCATCTAAAACATCTAGTTCAAGACCTTATTGATTCGAGACATTTAACCATTATGGGTGTTAATGATCAAAATTTGGCTGGTAGATTTTTCGCTTGAATTTGGGTACACAAACCCCGTACTTTCAACACACTCATTTGTCAAGGCTAGTGAACCTTCAAATCTTGATGTAATGACTATTGATACAAATCATGAACAACATGATATGCCATGCACACAATTTCTGAAGATAGTCCCTATATATGGATCAAATTGGCTGCGATAGGCGATTATCCCTAGAAGGGCCAAACCGTAAAATCTCTTGATATCACTTTTTTCTGCTAAGACATCTACAACTGACTTCCTAATGGTCCTCTCTCGCAAGGTAGAGATCATGATAAACCCACTAATGGGATATTATTAGATCTGCTTGTGGTAGCATGAATATAGAGGAGTTTCACCAAGTAATACATGGAGCCATATAATCTATATTAAAAACACATTGGTTTTGCATGCCCTATGATCAGATCGATTGTACTCCCTTTACAAATAGGACCTAAAACTTTGGAGGTAACATTTTTAATCATTCTACAATCCGACCAATTTTGTTTGTGGCTAGGCCACCCTTGGCTTCGCTCAATGAAAGCGGTCTCATCAGTTGTTCACAAGTGTTTGAAGTTTCCACATGGCAATGAAATATTTATTTTACACCATAGTGGATTTAATCCCCTATCCTCTAAAGGAAATTTTTCCTTAGAAGCCTTTTGGCCTGAACCCATGGAACCTATCACCCCTCGAAAGGACTTCTTTTTCATAGCCTACCAAAAGTTCAAAGCCAAGAAAATAACCGAATTGTCTCTTCGTGGCATGTCCCCATCCACTTCCGCACCTCCTATCATAGATGAAACCATGCTTCAACCTAATTTAGACATCGAAAAAACCATACAACCTCCTGAACAACCACCCTTAGACACTTCCTTGCCATCGTTTAAATGACCAAGGGAAAATGAAACCAATCTGTCATACCTCCTGCGTGTTAAGAAACAAGTGTACAAAGAAAAAGAGAAAGTGGCTGATCTATCTTCTTCAGCTTCTTCTATTCTTCCTTCTTTGGAAGTAGAAGAACCTATGTTGACTCAATCCACTCTTACACCTCAACAACTCTAAAACTACATTAACCAAAATCGTACTACTAGGGAATGTCGATGTCGTTGTTGTCTCCTCACTCGTGAATCTGGCATAGAAGAAAATAAAGACAATCCACCTTCACCTTTGACAGAAGCAATAGATGACCACCCTACCTCTCCTAACCCACCACATGAATACTGGCCTAGCCTTCACAACAAAGTGAACCAATCCAACAACCACAACTTTTGATACATCCATCCTTAGAAATCACTCTTAGATCTCCGTTGTCATCAATCTTGATGATGATGATGATGATGATGCGAGAGATTTCCAAAATGAATGAAAGAAATATGCAATAATCTAAACTCTTTATTTTTCATCTACAATTGAGCTTAAGCGATAAATCCTCTCATCAAGTCAAGAACACAGTACCACTTCTAGTTCATTGCAATTCTTCTTTGAACGGAGTCCAGCAGCCTGCATTGTGAACATGATGATTGGGAGGTGGATGACTTGTTAGATGGTTGACTTGCATTTTCCTAGTAACCTTCTGCTTTCCTTTTGTTTTCCCTTTCATGTGTGTGTCGTGTTCCCTCGTAACATATGTTTGATGTTCTCTCTCTTTGTACACTTCTTCTATTCATACCTCTATTCTTCTATTTGTTGTGCATCCTTTCCTTTTTTCTCTTTTGTTTTTGTTTTCCTTTGGGGATGATGCAAAGTAGAAACACCCTATGTCTCTTCCATGTGACCCAAAGATCCTTGTCTTTTTCTCTTTTGTTTTGTGTTCTCCTTGGGGATGATCACGAAGCATTGAGACCACAATGTCTCCTTCATGTTGACCCAGCTTTTTCATTTCTTTCTCTTTTTCTTGTGTTTCCTTTTTGGGGGACGATGCAAGTCGGGCTGTCTTATCTTACATGTTGACCCAAAAGTTCCTTGTATTTTTCTCTTTTTGTTTTGTGTTCTCCTTTTGGGGATGATGCAAAGTATTGAGACCGTAATGTCTCCTTCATGTTGACCCAAAATCTTTTTCATTTTCTTTCTCTTTCGCTTGTGTTTTCCTTATGGGGACGATGCAAGGTGTTGAGATCGCAATGTCTCTTCCATGTTGACCCAAAATAGACTTTATTTTTCCTTTATTTTCACTCTCTTTGTGTCATTCTTCTAGTTCTATGTGCTTTGGGGAATGGTGACAATTTCAAGCTCTTTCATAAAAACATTACAGCAACGAACATACTTCCCCAAATCCATAGATCCCTTATGTGTTTGGTGTGCTCTTTTTTGGGGGGGAAACTCCCTTTCTTTGTTCTTCATTTTTCTTGACATGACATAGCCTAACTTCGAAACGTATGACTTGGCATAGGGCTTTCCAAGTTGGCTCTCATGTCTTGTTTTCCTTTTCCTTTTTCTTTTCTTCTCTACTTTAAAGCAATTGCTCACATAACGATGTGTAGCAATTCCTTTAAAGTGGGGGGCATACATTACCATAATTCATTTGCATTCTTGGTTCCTAGTGTAGCCTTGTCATTTTTGTGATGTGTTTTTCACTTTGTGGATGACATTGGGTAAGATGTCCTTCATAAGTGTGATCTATCTTAGCATATTACATTCCTCTTGGTGGCCTGATGTGACACACTACATCCCCTAAGTTGTGAATATACTATTCTTTGATTGGTCCTCTCTTGGAGACATTAGACACAATGTTCCCTAAATGACTGACCCTACATGAACTTAACAAGACTCCTTTGAACATCTTTTACATTTTACATTTTTGCACCTTTTTTTTTGCCACCTTGCATAACACAACTTGCATGCCTGTGGTACCCTCTGCTTTTTGTTCATTCTTTTGCTTTGTGGCACCTTGTTAAAGTTATCAGGAGGTATAACTTTAATATGGTTGAGCAGGAAGCCCACCTAGTGGCATGACTTTTCCCCATAGCCACCTTTGTGTTTGTGAGTGCATACCAACTAGCGTATGTATCTTACCTTTTGGGATTTCTCACCCCACAGATGATCAAAAGTTTCGTGGCCCCAGAGTGAGTACATTTGGGCCTTCTCACCCGGCGGACCATCATGTGTTCTGTCGCCCAAGTGAGTATGCATTCTCTTTTAGCCTAGATCTAATCCACAACTAGTTGGACTGACGATCGAAGCTTCATTTGATTCTCAACACTTGTGTGTTCCTTTGTTCTTATGCTTAGTTTTCCATGGGATCTTAATCCTAGGGGCTTGATCATCCCTCTTGATTGTTGTCATTCCATCTTGCTAACGTAAGTGAATTTGAACCCTCCTCTCGATGTTCATGGCTACTTTAGTGTCAGCTTGAAGCAGGTTCATCCTCTCACTAAAGTGGGGGCTAAATGTGCCATAGAAAAATGGCCCCTTGCCATTTTCATGACCTTTTAGGTCTTGTTTCATGGTATTTGATCTATTTGGATTTGATTTTATGTTGCAACATGGCTTGAACATGCATATTTAGGTACTAAAATTCAAATAATGATGTCTTGTGAAGGTGTTGTGAAGTGTTGTAAGACATTCTACATTCTTCTAGACTCTATTCATTACAATTCACCTAAAAATTACCTTTTTACACATCATCAAGTCCTATTTTGAAGTGTTGTAAAGTCTTGTAACAAGATTTCACGCTTTTCTAGGCACAACTTCACTATTTATCCTTTTCTTATGACTTATTTGACCCCTTTATGCCCTCATATGCTTTAATTAAGTGTATTTTTGAATGTAAACCCAATAAACAACATTAAATGCAACTTAATTTCCAACACACATTTTCAAGTCCTAGGTGGGACCCATTCGCCATGGGTGGCGAATGAGTCCCCCTTGGCCCCAAACTCAAAATATTTTAAATTTCTTTTTGGGTTTTTATTTAAAAACACTTGATGTCAGCTTGTGATGAGGTATGAATAGGTAACTAAGGCACAAGCTTGTATAAATAGGAAATTTTCACCTCATTTTACATCCTCCAACATTCACACATCATATTCAAGCAATCTAAGCATTCAAGCATCTTACAACATCTTATCAAGCACTTTGGAGCATCCATTGACATTACTTCAGACTTGCATTATCAAGGGTTTGGTAAGTTGATAGCATTTACATGTTATTAGTTTGTCATTCTCTTTCATTTCATTATTTTATTAAGGGTTTGATTACCAAAAGTGGGGTTTGATCAAGGCAAACCCCTATTTGCTAACCTTCAACCATTTTTCCCCTCTTGAATGTGTGTTTGTAGATTTAGGTATGAAGATTTAACAAGCTCTTTGGTGTTGAAAAGTGGAGAACAAGGCAACTAGGTGCTTCAAGTCAACTTATTCATATTTCAAGCTTGGAGAAGGTTTTTTGTCTGTTTCCTGCATAATTGACTTTGACAACCCAACAAGCAGATATTTCCAGATCTGGTGTTGTAGAGTTGTCTCCTAATTTTCTAGAATTTTGGGAGAGGAATGATTCACCACCAGTGGCGAATGAGTCCCACCTTAGGACTAAAAATTTGAGTTTTGATAGATTCTGGATCCCGAGTGTCAAAAACTAGTTTCCAACACTTTTTCACCAGTAGGAGGACTAATTTGCCACCTTGGGCGAATGAGTCCCACTGTGAAAAATTAGTAATTCCATTAAGCATTCCCAACATTCCAGATTCATCAAATCTTGCCCAGGTGCACTCCATTTCATCCTGTTTCTTTTTCTTTTGCATAAATTCTTCCTTTAGTTCATTGTTTGCATATCATAGTGTGTTTTCAAACATAGTTAAAATCTTAGTTTTGCATTCATATTCATTCATTTAAATCATTAAATTGCATTTAGTTTAATTCATTTAGGTTATACAACATCACACATAACATTATTTGAATGAACCCTTAGCATTTTTGGGACCTATCTCTCTCCTTTTAGGTGAAAACCCTAAAAGAGCTAGAGAAGCACATAGGAACCAAAAATCAATGGTTCAATACCGTTTAAGGGAAAGATAAATTAATGAAATGCTTGATCTACAGTTACCATCAATCAAACCTTTCAACTTCTTCTTGCTCATAACCACTATCGTGACAGCCAACGAGGACGCCAAATTTTTTGGAAAAGGGTTTTTATTTCTAGAGACAAACATTCTTCCCTCTACAACTGAATATGCCTCTCTTAAACAATAAAATTTGTGTTTAATTTGAGTTAGGATTTAGTTAG
The DNA here is from genome assembly GCA_007258455.2 of Sequoia sempervirens. Lineage (NCBI taxonomy): Eukaryota > Viridiplantae > Streptophyta > Pinopsida > Cupressales > Cupressaceae > Sequoia > Sequoia sempervirens. The sequence goes on from VDFB02004907.1 coordinate 12,180, forward strand.
TATTAAATTTTGGGTTAGGTTTTGGATTAGGGTTAGTGTTAATGTTAGAGATAAAAGTAGGGTTAGGGTTAGGGTTAGAATTAGAGTTAGAGTTGGGCTAAGGGTTAATGATAAGGTTAGGATTAGGGTTAAGATTAGCGTTGGATTTAGGGTTAGAGATATAATTAGGGTTAGGG
>VDFB02004908.1:0-103381 GCA_007258455.2 Sequoia sempervirens
AACAAAACCCCTTCCACCCGTTCCTGTCAAAAACTTTGATGGGATCTTCGATTTCTGGGAAGGCTTAGTTGGGTCCCTCCCATTCTTAGAATCCTTAAACTCCTTAACTGGTCCATCACCCCCGGTGATTAAGGCGTTGGGTTGCCTATTCTCCTAGCCACATTTTGTATCAACACCATCCAAAACACCCCCGACATCACTTTGGCATGGTTTCTTCAACGAGCTCTTTGTTTGATTGCTTAGGCCAACCTTCTCCCTATTCCAAAAGCCACCAATCCTTCCCAAAGAAACCCTTCTTGTAGGGCTCAGCCTAGGTGAAACCCTAGTTGCAGCAGAGTGCAAAAATCGACCGTTAGCATCCATTCGCAGTTCTCGCTTACATGTCAAAATATTATTATTATTCTACTCTTTGAAATTATTGATACCAATAACTAAACATGTTTTCCTTATTTATAATCACATAAACACTCAAATAATTTATTTTATCTTATTTTAAAACATCTCTAATACATAAAAATATAAAGATAAAATTAACAACTTAAACAATTTCTAGCCCTATACACAATGTTCATAATCTAAAAACATACTTTATAACGTATTTATTTATTCAAACCCTAATCTTAATTATTGTCTTCCCTAATGTTTAAAATCCTAACCCAATATTTAACCTCATCTCTCTATGATTTTATTTCAGTAAGTAGAGAATGCATAGTGGATTTTAGGAAAAACCAATTTAACTCTTGTTCCTTCTAGATGGGCCTCTCTATCCTTACAACGATCACCATCATAGTTTATATTCAGAGACGAGGATTTTGACTTGGCATCCCTATAGCCACCATGGCCCTCTCAATTATAATATTTGTCATGGGATTGTTGTTTTACTGCTGTTATAAACCCTCTCTAAGACCCACTCACCCAATTGTTGCAAATAATCTTCACCACCTTTTAAAAATTCCACATGAGCAAACCCTCAAATCCTACATTGCTTAACCTAAGAATATTGTATGTAAAATATTGTGTTTGCTTATTCTTCTTTTACAATGCATGTCCTATTTTACTTTGATTTCTATATTGCACTTTATTTCATTCATTATAACTTGTTTGATGCTTTATCTTTATATTTACATCTTTGAATTGATTTATGCTATATTTTTTTATGCTCTTTCAAATCTCATGTTCATAGGGAAATATTTTTTGGGTGCACCTATCTTAAAATTACTTGTATCATACTATAAAAGTAGTCATTTGTATTATTTTTTCATATCTATTTTTGTAAAGATGTCTACAATTTATTTCTATTCCAAACTAAATACATAGCATTTGACTTTCATATAAAAAATGTTGGACTTAAATGTCTCTTTTTATTGGCATCTTGTGTTTGATTCATAGCTTTAGTCATTTTCTTTGTTCTTTTTCAAGTGTTTATTTTTATTTTACTCCCCCAATTGTTACTGGATCTTTACCTCTTCCCTCTTTTGTCTCTTTAATTCTATTTTTATTTTATATTTTTCCCTCATTTCGTTTCGTACAATTAATTGGATTTTCTTGACTCTATCCACTTTTTTCCTTTAGTTCTTACTGCACATGCATGACTATATAAATACATCTATTGGCAAGAATTGAGACTATCTACCTAACCTAAGTAGACCATCATCTAGAGGATTGGGCATCTTGTGAAGTATTTTAATTGGCAACTTCAAACAATTCTTCAATGTACCATCTACCATTATTTCTTTAAATTTAGTTGGGTCAAGACTTAGATTCCATTATTTCTTTACCATAGAACTCTATAGCAGAATGAGATCTTACAATGAGCACTATGTTAGGCTCAAGAGTATATTTATTGTCCATAACAAAAAATCTTGTGCTTGATGCCTTGTTGTTGGAAGATATTGAGGATATATCTATATCCTCTTTGTATGCCTTTAAAGCCTTTTGTTACATTTTTTAATAGATGTACTTTATGTTCTAGAAGTTTTTTTTTCTTTACACACACTACATGTGTTCCAAACACTAGTGGAAAGTGACACACTTCCTTGATTAAGAAACAAAATCAACTTGTTTGCATACTCTAATAAAAGAAATGAACTAAAGGATGTTTTCCTACATTGATTTTGATGAATTTGCCTATATTCATAGATACTAATTTCTTCTTTTTACTAAAGAAAAATATAATCTTCCACCCTACACCTATTCCAAGAATTACACTATCATATGAACTTTCTTGTTAATGTCTTTCTTATACAAAGTGGTTTTAAAGAAGCGAGCATTTCAAATGTTGATGCAATGCACAACTTGATAAGTTGCCTATATTTAATAGAAAAAATATAATTGCCTATACATGCACAACTTAGAGCCAAATCATGAAAACATTAAGAAAGATTTAAAAATGTCTTTTTGGAAAAAATATAGATAGATATTTAACTAACAAAATCAATAGAAATTGCAAAATAATTTTTAAAATGTAAGATGCAAGCCACCTAGACATCTTTAATTGAGGAACACAATGCAGAGAAAATATTATAGTCTATGATGTGAAGAACATGTAGTTTCCACACATAGATAAACCAAAGCAAACTATTCACTATAAAATCTTGGGTGCAAGAAAATTTATCATTAATACAATTCTTGGACCAATAAATCAAAACAAAGTGTTTTGCCTAAAACCAAAAAAAATAATTTGAGCTAAATACAATTAAATTTAAGTGAATTACTCATATTCACTATCCAATCATAAGGAACAAATTATCAAAACTGTTATTGCTTATGATACTAATCAAGATTTGTTAAGAACTGCAATTAATATCATAAAATTAATTTTGGTCTAATCAAAAAAGAAAATTGTAAAGACTTAACAACAAAATTGTGGAACATCTATATTGCACAGTAATATTACACTAAGTTGAAATTAACATAAATTTGCTCATTTTAATTTTTTAAAGAATTATTATAGAATATAATTAAGTGATAAAAAAGTATAAGTCAATTTTTGCCTCTTAAATGTCTAACTTGCTTAAAAAGTATATTGGTTGAAGTCAAATTTCCCCTATTAAATGTCTAACTTGTTTCATCCATGTATTTGAATTATATTAGTTGAGAAGTGTTGTTGTGGATTGAAATAGATTCTATTTTGAAATATAGGTATTAATGTTTGAAATATAATAAACGTGATTTATGCGTCAAATTGAAAACCTTACATATTCTTTTTGTCTTGAGTACTTCAATACTTGGTTGTTGAGGCCTCCAAAAGGGGTATTAATTGAATATAATTTGGAAGAAAAGGAATCATTTGTAAGAAATAAAGGTTTTTAAATATGACAAGTTGAGACTATATATTGTTCATTTAAAAATAAATTTTATTTGGTTTAAGACTAAAATTTGTAGAATAATATATATTTGAAATTATCAAGTATATATTTAATTTGAAAGACTCAATATGATGTTTACAGTTGTGTTTTATGTGTTTGAATAGAAAAAAGAAGTTAAATGTAATGTACAAAATCAAACTATTCAATGTGATGATAAAGATATAATATTTTAATATGTAATCTTTATCTACAATGAATTCAATTGACTTATCTCGTGGAGCTAGATTTTGACCACTATTACTTGTATTTTTATTGCATATTAATGACATGTGTCAACTTAAACTAAAACAATCAATAAAATGGTAATCAATTACAATTTATTTAATGATTATTGATATATTTATATTTAAACGTTAATGACAATATGTTCTTTTACTAGATAATAATATGACAAGTACTCTCGCAACTATTGAAACACACTCAATTATTAAACCTTTTCCAATAACAATTTTAAATATTTAATCGTCACAAAAGTAAAATAAAATAAAAATAAATAAATAAATTTAAATTAAAGATTAATACTTCTACAACCCATTAAAATCAATCATGACCCTGAATGGGTGACATAGTTGGTTAAGGACTTTGGATTCGTATCATGTAGGTCCCAAGATCAATTCTCTCCACCTGGATTTACTTGAATGTGTCATGCTTGGACCTAGCTTGCAGTCTCGAAAGACTCGCCCTATCAAAGAGCTCCTAATTTTGGAACTCCCTGTCAATTCCTCTCAATTAAAAATAATAATAACAAAATTTTAACACAGAATTTTCTTACAAAAACTTTGTAATAAATATCTAATACGCAAATGGACCCACAAATTTAAGTCACCCTAACCCTCCCATATAGTGGCACCCCATGGACAACTTGCCCATGTTCAAAAACAACTTTTATATTTCTTTTACTTTCACAAATAATCTCAAATGGGTTGTACGTCTACTTAGAATAAGAGCTCCGTAGCTAGGTAACGTCTTGTCAAAGTAACAAATCGACGCCAAAATTAATTCGTTGGGGTACATGATAGATATCGTTGGCGTAATAGCTAACATATAGTTAGATAGGATGTTGCACTAACTCCTCTAACTCATTAGGTATGTTGTTAAGTTTGTGCACAACTTCAAAAAACAAAAAAAATGCCAAAAGATTTTTAATGGTAAATATGAGTGCAAATTTTATGTGAGTAATGATTAATTTTCTAAGGATGGTTTGAAGGACGGGGTTTTTAGAATAAAATAAATGAATAAATATGTTATAACATTTTAAAAAAGAGAGGAAATAAATTTAGATGTTTCTATTTAGACTCTAAATTTTAATTAATAAGTAGAAGTTGATTAATTAGAGTAGAAATCTTGCGTGATTTGAGAAATAAATATGTTAAAATAATTGAGATGAATACAAATTTATTTGGAGATTAATGTAATGGTGACTTAGAATGTTAAGATGTGTGATAGAGAGTTGAAATTCAAAATTTGGAATTGGATTAGTGATTGAAGGCTTGAGACATATGAATCTTAAGTTTTTTGGATGTTAGGTCAAGATTAAACCCATGATATGGTCTAATTGGTGTGATTGCATCATATGCTCGTGACTTCGTTTATTGCAAAATTTTCAATACAAGAGCTGGTTCACCACTAAGTGTACCGATGTTTGAAAAAGTTCATGGTACTAAAGGCGCCATTAGGGGTTTGTCATGTATAGCGGGAATATCATTCAAAAATTCCTTGATGACAATTAGTCCCCAAGATTGATTTAACAATATTAAAAGACAAATAAACAAAGAATTGATATTGAATTTTTGGTCAATTGATTTGTCTAAATCAAATTAAAACCAATGCAAATTGAGATTGATGTGTGTGATCAATGTTTTAGAGATTCAATGATAATTTGTGTTGATGAAAAATGAACTAGGATGGTGTGCTTTAGTATATAGTTCTAGACACACAATTTGAAACTTTTGGATCTCGCGTTAATAAGTAACAACAATATATGGGATTGTCAACTTTGAAATGTTTTGATTTTTGAATCTAGAGGACTAGATCATGTATGCAATCTTGTTCAAGAGACAAAATTGTATGCGTAATCTAGTTTATGGAAGTAAAAGTCTTAAAAATTAGAATTGATATTATTAGATGAGTGGTTTTACATGACAAAGTTCTATATTTAGTTTTAGGGACAATGAGTGCCTAAAGGACCCAAAAGGAATTCTAGAATCATGTATTAGAGATATCACCAAGTGTCATAAAACATAGAGATAAATGTGTAAAGAATGCACATTTCTCTTTTATATTCCCCCCACTAAATAGTGTGAATGCAAATTTATGATAGCAAGCATGCCAAAGTAGGAGTAACATAAATAATAGTTATAAAAAGGATGTGGTATTTCTAAATTTGTAAAATAGGATCCATTAGAACAAGTGTGTGTTCCCTTTGTCTTTGATTTGTAGTAAACATCCATCAAACTTGTCATAAAATCAACTTGTGAAATTATTCAAAAATTGAAAATAGAATTAGTAATAATATAATGTCCTCAATGATTTTACATTACAAAGGAATTCCCACAAATCAAGGAGGAGAGCAAAATTAAAAGGATGTAACAACCAAAATTTACCATGAACAAAACTTAGTAAAAACCAACCAAATATACTACACCAACAATAATACAACATGCATGAAATAGGAATCATCATTACAAGTGACTCCATTAGATACCAATAATGTGCAAAAGAGAAATGTCAACAAGTGCATAAGAAGTAAAGGAAAAATTGGAGAGAGGAAAGGATGGTTGACAACTTGGCACACGCCTTCAAGCAACACAAATTATGTTTTCAAAGGAGCTAATAACAATGAGAAGGCACCAAAAAATGTGGCACCTGAAGAGTGTAATCTATACTTTTTAATATACTTTTAAGGATTATGGATGGAAAGAGGAAGGGCATGGCTCTCCAAACCAACTATGAATATTTTATCAAACTCATTTAATTAGGCATACATGATTTAATCTACTCTAACTAGTTCAATCTATAAAATACATGTTTATCCTTTTCATTTAAGTAGATTTGATTGGAAATAAGGTTTTCTTTTACTCTATAGTACTAAATCATGAGCATCTTACTCCACTTCAAGAATATACATTTCTATTAAGGAGATAAGGTAATATAAATATGAGGAGATAGGGAAAGGGAGAGAGACACACTTTTTAGAGCTCCATGAATACAAATGGAAATAATAATTGTCACATTAACATTCAAATAAAGGAACACTAAAATATTTTTTCACACATAAATTTAACTAGATCTTGTAGATGCACAACTAAAAGGAAAATAAGGAATCACAAAATATTACTTTATTTGAAGCTAAGATTGGACCACAACTTTTGGGTCTCTGGATCATGGGTTTCTAACAATAGTAGTGAGTTACTAAAATCAATCAAATAATAGTTCTAGAAACCCACGGTCTTCCCTATTGATAAACTATGGTTTTTTTTAAATAAAGTGGTCTACAACAATACAAAACTATTGAGTTTTTCTAAAACACCCTAATGTTCATATTTTTTAACTCAAATTCATATTTTTCCATTTTTCCTATAATTCATGCGAGGTATAAAAGGCACAAGAACCTAACTTGGTTCATATCTTTCTAAATTCAACAAAATAATGTATGTTAAAAAAATTGTTTATAGGTATCCAAATTACCCACAATGCACGAATCAAACTGAATTGTAATATTTCCTAATCCATTGATTTTGATACATACACATTCACCCATATTTGCATACCTTTCTAAGGCTACACCAAGGAAATTAAAATCCCTCATCTTTCTCCAATTATAACATCATAAATTACATGATGGATCACATAAAAAAATTATCCCCAAGTATCACATGTATAAATAACTTAAATAAAGGAATTTACAAGCCTTTAATAAAAAGATCCTCGATGTGACTAAAGGATGAGCTACAAGGTCAGTTGAATATAACCACCTCTACATAGCTAGGAGGATTGTCCAAGGATCCAACACATATAAAATGTACCAAAAAAATATCAACGCTTAGCCATGTAAATACCCAATAATTCAAGGGTGAGAATGAGCTCAATGTTTCTCTCAAGGGTCAAACACAACTATCATTTCCACAATCAAAAATCCATTATAACTTTTTTTTTCCTCTAATACCATAAATTATAGCTTTATAAGTTCATGAGAATGAAAAATCCACAATATTCACATTTTTCCAATTTTGTTCAAACAAGAATATCACCTATTATCTCCCAAAATATACAAACAACAAGAAACCATATACTCTCCAATATTTTATCTCACCCAACCCAACCTTATAATTTTGTTAAGGAAATATCAACCCTAGGATGGTACAAAGTGAGGATTTCAAAATATAAGAAAAAGATAAATAATCTTTCCAACATTCCCAAAATTCCCATTTCCAAAAAAAAACCTAAATCAAAATACCAACATTTTGTTTCTAAAAAATCACTTGAGGGGAAACTAGGAAAATCAAATCCCATGAAACATATAAACCATTCAAACCATAAAACTCATTTCTTATCATGTTACACTTGCAACAATATATAACTTGCTATCATGTTAGAGTTGCATCAATGTATAATTTAATAACAATAAATAGTATGGGAAGCTACCTCCCAAGTCAAACTTGTGAAGTGGAATAATATTTGATTCTTTCACCATCAAGCTTTCAAGCTCTCAACAAATTCTCAAGTTTCTTCACAATTCCTACTAAGATCTAGCTCTCTCCAAAATCCTCGAGTTGACAATTATAAAAATGAGGATGTATAACCTTTTCCAAGGCATAGGAGAGGCTATAAAAGGGAGTGCCTTGTCATTCCTCTCCATTCCATGGGATGGATCCACATGGAAAATCTCCAATCCATACACACGAAACTCTGACAAAATAATAAATAATCATGCTCACCCATTGAAGTCCTCATGGGTTCACCATGCCAATAAATGCAAAAAAGTTTCCAAAGCTCCCATAGTACAAAAAATATCCCCAAAACTACTCCAAATCCCATTCCTAGGAACCCTCCCCCAAGGTACTATTAAGGGGGCTAAAAGTGAACCAAAAATAAAAAATAAACATTTTATAGACTTTTAAAATTGCCCAAAACCCTAAATTTGAGTTTCACCATAAAAAGTAAATTTAAATCACTTATAAAAACTTAGCAAGCCAAAAATAATAATATAAATCTAAAAACATAAAGGGAACACCACTATACAACATCACATGGCTAATAAGAGATTTTGGTCACACTTGACCAAGATGTTTTGGTGTAACTAGGATAAAATAGTCAAAACATAGCACTCCACAATGTGCAGTGATATGGTAGACAATACCTAATAATCCTTTGGTGCCTCTTACTTCCCTAACTCATAATCCCATCCACACTTAGTGTGCACATTAAACCTCATCATAAATTTATAGCCAAACCACAAGAATGTTAAACTAACTATTCACATTTTCATGCATATGATTAACTCATGTATACTAAAATGATGAACTATTAACATGTGTGAATAAACCAAATAGATAAATCACACACCACTAACATGGATACAATCAAACCATATTATATACTTGTAGACACCTAAAAATATCCTAAGCATATCACACATCCTGATTTTGATTATTAACACCATCTCTCGCATATTTCACCTAATTCATCTATTTAATTAAATAATGTCTAATTATTTAGTTAATTTCACATTATTCCCCTATTAATTGAATAATTAAGGTTATTTGATTAATTCATCATAATTTTGTTGGAGTATGGAAAAACACTAAGAGGAGGGGGGTGAATCAGTGTCTGATAGACAGACCTAAAATTTAAACCTTTTAAACTTTGACAAAGACCTTTTATTTCAGATACCCTTTCTATTGATAATAGAGCAGAGTAATCACTTTGAGAGCATTCATGAAAAGGTGTAAACAAAGATATGACAACATTAACTCAGTTCATTTAGACAACTTATGCCAATATAATTTGTGTGAGATATCTTGCACTTTGCAAAAGATGTGACTGACATTGTTTAACAATCAGAACATGATGAAAAAACAAGTGCAACTCATAAAACTGTGTACATGAAGACCAACATCATTAAATCACTTTAAGACAACCATATTTCAATGCAACTTTATGAATTGTGCAACTGAATGACATATGATAAGCATTCAAACAACAAAGAGCTTTAGTACATTATGACATATTGAAACATAACAATCTTGAACTATGAATCAATGGAAGAACATGTGATGTGATAGACTAAATACTTTTCATCACAACATGCAAAACATGTTTGGTTAAACATAGCTTTTAAACCAGTTTGCAACATATGACTGTGAAAGTACTTGTAACAACAAAATACATTAACATTGTAGAAATAAGAATTGATAATAGACATTAAAGCATATGAAAAATTAGAAAAACAATCACACAAAGACTCATCACATAACACATTATATGTCCTGAGTGGAAAACCCTCTAGGGGAATAAAAACCACTCGAAAAATATATCACTTTATTCAGATAGAGCACCGACTCTATAAAATTCAGGAGCACCAACTCCATACAATTCATAAGCACCAACTTCCAAAGTTACAAGAGCACCAACTCCAAAGTTACAAGAGCACCAACTCCAAAGTTACAGGGGCACCAACTCCACAAAATCCAATGTATATAACCAATCAATGTTCTATCAATACCCTAGTAATGCAAATTAGCATTCCTAGTGCCTCAATAAAAGACTGCGAAAAAATAATTTTCAATAAGCACATAGGAGGATGTTATATAAGACTGATAACATCTCCATTTGATACAAAAATTGACATTATTGTAACAGATTACAAAATAGTTCTCAATGTAAACATTGTTACAAAATCACTTTTCAAGATTTTCAAGACTGAACAATGTATTAATATATCTCATAAATTTCTCACAAAAATGTATGTCTGTAATTTCCCTCTATAAGCAACCAAGTCACTGGCAAAAATGTTGTTATTTTATAATCACCGAATTGTCTTTTTAGAATGTAGTTTCAATAACTGTAAACCAACTTGGGTTAGGGGATTTCTGTTATAGCCCACGAAGAATCATTTAGAAACCCTAAAGGATTTAATCATAATCAACAACAGTTAAGCCCTTATCAATAATATTTCAAAACCAAAAATTTACTTGCAAAAACCCATACAGATTTGAGTGAGCATAAAATTTTTTCATATCTTTCAAATAAGATAATCCTTCTATCATTATTAAAAAAATTCCTTAACAAATTGTGTCAAGGCCTGTGAGCATCATAACCTGATTATGGTGAATTTTTTTTTGAAAGAATACCTCAAAAACCTATCAAATGGTTTCATAACTGTCCAACTGGTAGTCGCCAGTCTTAACCAACTTTCATTGTCGTTTCCTTGATCAACATCCATATGCCTGACCATTCTCATATGAGCTCATAAAATGAGCTAAACTTCCATAACATACCGGCTGAAAAGCAAAAAATAAATTGCAGACACTAGAATAACCATGGCAACTAGGGTTTCAAAATGAAACAAGAATAATGTATTTTACCCTAATCAAGCTTCAAGAGTTTTAGAAGACTTTGTAAAACAAAATAACCATTTGAGAGCCAATACAAAACATCATAATTTCTTAGAATCCGCTACCAAATACATTATCAAAAAGATATCGACATCATAATGGTATTAAATCATTAACCTAATGAGTTGTCAATGCCACATGTGCATGCACTGTCCATGATGGATGTCGATGTCACTTTCCAACCCAGTCACAAGTAGCCATCAAACCAAAAATTTCAATTTTGTTTAAAAGTGACTGTTATCAATCAACAAACCTAATACCACATCAAACAGAATAATATTGTCAACACAATGTGACTCTAAGCAAAGTCAATACCTTTATAACAATGATACCTGATGTCACATGTCTTTTATTGTGATCAAAATGCGAAACAATCTGCTCGAAACCTCACTAAAATGAGTTCAATGTTGATCACCTAGTCACCATGACTACTAATATAAGCACTTTCTTGAATGATTTTCCAAGTGACTTCTATAAAGTCAATTTCAATGACAACTTTCAAAGTGTCTTCTAATCAAGCCAAAAAATATGAATTGCAATGAGGCCCGATATTGCATATTCCTTTTAAATGTGATCAAACTTGCCAATAAAAACAAAATGCCAATTACCTTGGCAAAGTCATGGAAGAGTGTATTGACCAAGACACACATATACCTGAATCATTTTTTTCTTCCTGACCAATCTGAAATGCTTCAAATGCAAAGACCATAATAATTCCAATGATCCCAATGCAACCAAGTTGTGACTTGTAACCTTGAAGGATCAAACTGAAAAAATCATCCTGTCAAAATGATAAACACTGTCAACCTTGTCATATATAAATCCAAAATCCTGCAATTGCATATCAGAACACCAACCAATGTAACTGCATATCATATATCAACCAATGTGAATAAACCAATCTATATATCATATATCAACCAATCTGAGAATGCATCCTGCCAACATCCATCAAGCATATCATCACATATATTCTCATATCAGCGAACCACTTTTGACATCAAGGACAAACTGAAAACAACTGAGAGCCAACAAATTCATCATTTTCTCCCCTTTTGATTAAATAATGCAATGTTATTTAATTAAATGCTAATTAATCCCTCTTTGATTAAATAATTCTTAATTATTTAATTAAAATTCTTAATTCTTCCAACTTGCACAATTAAATGATTTTCATGGATTGTTTAAATTTGAATTCTTCCCTCCAACTTAAAATATCTCCAACTTGATTCCTAGAATTAAGGGATATTGTTGAGTCTCTCATGGATTATTGACCCTTGATCTAACCCTTATTCCCTTTTTAAATTTGAATTCTTCCCTCCAACTTAAAATATCTCCAACTTGATTCCTAAAATTAAGGGATATTGTTAAGTCTCTCATGGATTATTGACTCTTGATCTAACCCTTGATCCAGACCTCAAGGATTATCAACCACTTGATTAATCGTTGATCCACACTCACCTCCTTTATCTTCTCTCATCCATTGATTAACAATTTCAATATTCACCATCAATCATAATTCCTCAAATCTATAAATACCAAGCCTTTTTCATATCAATTCAATTCACAATCCTCATAGCAAAGTTATTCTCTAATATTTCATACTCAAATCTTGAGCATTATAGAGCATCTCTTGTGAATCAACCCTCATCAAGCATCTTCAACCAAGATTTTGCACAATGGATAATGCATAAAACTAAGCAATCCACATCTATCTCACAATTATGCATCAATACACAATTGGATTTAGAGGTTTGCATACTAGTTTAGGTTCAATTGTTTTGTATTGTATTTAATGCTTTTGAATTGAGTCTTTCTACTATTGTGTAATTTAATTACATTGAGAGTATGCCTTTGATTAATCATTATCTTGTAGGCTTTTTTATTTGATTTGATGGATGAAGACAAAACAATATGCCTTTGTGATAATTCACTCCCTTGGGAGAACTTATCAAAATGGTGCTAAAGAAATTGATTCAATCAAAGAACATTAAACTTCATGATTACCACAATTATCTTAAACCTAAAATAAAACCATCGTCATACAATGACAAGTATTTTTTCCAATACCATCGAACAATGAGCCATAAAACACAAAATTGTATCAAGTTTAAACATATCATCAAGACCTTATTGATTATGGAGAAGTCAATTTGGATAAAAAACCATGGAACAAAGGTTTAGGAATCTACAAAGATCCAATGCCTAATCATCGAAAGGATAAAGATTTTAGAAAGACACCAAGCTATAACAATGTGAATCATACCTATGATAATGTTGTAGGACATATCTATACTACCCATTCTTCACAAGATGAGGAATTGGACATGTATCAAGACACTTTCCTAGTGCATAATCAAGATCAATCAACAATGTCTAGAAATATTCAATATCGAAATGATGGGATTTAATACGTCTCAGATTGTAATATAACTCCCTCATATGACTTCATGATTAGACACATTGAAGAAGTTCCAAAGTGACAAGAAACCTCCATCACCTTATCTAAACCCATTAAGGCTAGCGAAGAGTCTTCAATCTATACTACTCCATCCACCCAAGGGTCATGTCAAAAAAATAATCCCTAGTACAATGAAAGTTTCTTTGAATTAAGTCAAGATAAAAATCTCATATCTTCAAAACATTATCATGATCTACATATTATTTTCCAATCCATTAGTGATAGTTGATTAAACATAAGCCAAGATGAAGAGCTCACTTCCCCAAAATACTATCATGACTTAATGAATATCTTCCAATTCATCCAGGATTTCACAAAGGATGATCATATTCCTACACCAAACATCCCTACATCTACCCATGAGATGCTTCTTTCTAATGGACATGTAGATGATCTTACTTCAAAACAAGAGTCTTCTTTTCTTGATATCCTCACAAATAATCAAGCAACGATAGAACTTAAAGATAACATTTTAGACATGGATCATGAAGAAGAATCCTACATGGAAATTGTGAATCACAATCAAAATCTATTTCTATGACTACTTTTGAGGATTCCCAACAAAGCATAGAAGAAGTAATATCATGTTTCCAATACAAAACATATTCAGTGGCAATTTATCAATGGATGTAGTATCAAGGAAAATGATTAGGCCTATATAGACATGGTATCATAGAAGCATTACAAACAGTCAACAATCTTGAGTAGTAGGGTATTGGTTATTCAATAGTCAAGGAATCCGAACATGATAGTAATACCTCTACAATACTGGGGGTAACTTTACCTAGTGCAAAAATCAACATGGGGAGCATGAAGAATCCTTATGATAAAACCACTACCAACATTCCAACCATTCATATCATGAATCATCATCCTCACATCCTTCCATTCACTAATTGGGACCAACACAAAGGGAAAAGTCTATATCAAAGAAAAGAGCAAGTCATTGAAGCAAGGGAATCGACAAATCAAAATGGATAAACAAAATTAAAATGGATTCCAAAGCAAAAGAAATAAAACTCTCCCTATCAAACTCCATTGGTCAAAGAACCTGTGGGGAAAAATTAAAAAAGGGAATTTCATCCATCAAAAATATCCACTGATACAAAAGAAAGCTTCTAGCACAACTTACAAGATATATTAAGAAGTTGGTCCTAGTTTCACTCAAAATTCTATATCCACCTTTCATTGTTCATCATCCCATGTTTGGAGAATAAGAGATTCCAAACTATTGACTAATCCATCTACATCTCATATTCCTCTTTGCATTCCACCATCCACTTCGACAACCATGATATCCAAATCTTGCATTGACCGTGTCTTGGTAGTAACTCTTTTATCTTAAGGACTCTACGGGAACTCTATCATGGTGTGCACATCTAGGTGAGGTTAACTCTACTATCAACAAAGAAGACAAGAACATTAAAAGGTTGCTTTCAAGTGCATGTATCTTGGCAAAGAAACTCCTCTAGGAATGATACCATTGGCACATCATGACAACAAAAAAACTTACATCAACATCACTAGGTGGTTCAACATGATCTCCAACCCTCTAAAATCCAAAAATAAAAAAAAATCAAAAAATCAAAAAATTCAAAAAAATCAAGAAAATAGTAAACAAAAAAATCTTCCTCCAATGAAAACCACTACGGTGGCGCTTTGGGAAAGTACCATGATGAAAACCTAGAAAACAAGTGTCATGTGTGGAATCAAGAATCTACATGCATAATTTCAGGTGGAAGCATTTCATCCCCTTCATAATAAATACAACATTCCCTCCATCATAATCCATTTGATCCATCTTCATCAAGATCTCAAAATTCTCTTGATCTTGACAAGGGTTCGACGTACACTTTGACCTTGCTTAAGAAAAAATCTTGACACGGTCTTTACTATTGATCCTATTTGAACCAATGAAGTCCCATAGCCTATATCTAGCACTATCCTAATGATTCTATCACAAGAAAATCTTTCATATCCTTCGCATGCTTATACATTTGTTGTCTTGATTTATGCATCAACTCATGAAATATAAAACATTTCTAGACACTAGGGATAGGTACTTGCATCTTGATTTCAAATAAATCTTGATCCATGTCCAAATATCTCACAACGTGATATCGACATCATGATCTAGGTATCATTTAAAAAATACCAAAGCATAAAAAACATTTTCAAAATCCTAAAAACATCCAAAACATTCTCAAAATCCAAAAACATTCACAATATCTTGAAATCCAAAACATTCAAAATCTTTCAAAATACAAAAACATTAAAATATTTCAAAACCCAAAAATATCTAAATATGTTGAAAACTCCATAAACAGGTCAAAAACATCAAAATCAAAACATCACCAGCCATCATGTGAAAATATCCTAGTCCAATCATGGAACTACGAAGCCTCTACATAGTTACATAGGCAAGGCCATCTATGATGAGCCCTCGAGGCATAGGTATTTCCTCCCTTAGGTCCTATTCTCTTGGTCAAACCTTTGAAAACTCAAAAAAAATAAAAATTTGAAAACCAAAACAATTGAAAAACATCACATAAAATCCAAAACAACCTCAAATATCCTCACAAAATCAAAACATTCAGAAAACATCAACATCCAAAAATAGCCTCAAAAAATTTCAAACAAATCAAAAACATTGAAATATTTAGAAAACAAAATCACCCGTCCCATTTCACTTTCACTCACAATAAACTTTCAACCGTAATAAATTCATTGTCATCCTCACCTTTGGTGAAACAAACATAAATAGG
Organism: Sequoia sempervirens; assembly: GCA_007258455.2. NCBI lineage: Eukaryota > Viridiplantae > Streptophyta > Pinopsida > Cupressales > Cupressaceae > Sequoia > Sequoia sempervirens. Next base: position 16,211 of record VDFB02004908.1, read on the forward strand.
TACACCAATTATCTAAAAACCAAACTTCAATGCAAAATAAAAATCTTGATCATTATCAAACATGTTAGTTAAACCTCATATCAACGACCTATCAAACAACTATCAACCAATCCTCATCCAATACATGTCTTATAGATAGATATTTCCTACAAGAGACATCATTTTAGATATCATCTAAAACAACACCGTCTTTGGCAAGAGATATGATGACATTGAAATTTTTGTCATTTTGATCTTTTCTTTTGATTTATCTTATTAACTCATTTCAATAATCTGTCGATGATATCTAAAACTGATTTAGAGAGAAAGGAATGAGGCATTGATCATTGTTTTTGTTTGTTGTGCTTGTTGGATGTTCTTGTAATACAACCTTGGTGAATACTTGCCTTGAGTCTGCAGGAGTAGTCTCAAGTAACATAATGGCTAGGACATATCTGGTTTTTCATACCTTTTGTGTAATAGTCTCCTTACTTTGATGGCTTTAGTCTTTCACATGATCAAACAAATTTTTCGTATGTCAGGAAAGAACAAGGATACTCCAATATGTTTGCAGAGTCAAATTCCATGCATTAGATACAAAGCCGCCCTAGTTCAACATACTTGGTGTATCGTGTCTATTTGGTATATCAAAAATAAGGATTGCTATGATGAAAATAATTATCTAATAGAAAAAGAAAAATGATTATCCCATCTCATTACATATCCAATAAAATCTCAAATAATCATAGGTTTATTGGTATCCTGATCAACATCATCTTCTTCTACTTCATTCTAACCATTTTATCTACTCATTCTATTCTCATCTTTTTCTATCTCATTCTTCTATTTCTATATTTACTAAATTTTCTATCAAAGTATCGAATCTATGTCATATACATCAAAATATACATGAGGTTATCCATAGAGGATGAGTGTATATACATCATAAAATCTATCTACATTGAACATCTGAGTTTTCTAAGAATTATTTTTCATCCTTTGTTCAACAAAACTACTCTCATCACCATGTTGTGAGTTGGGCCCAAAAATTAGTTTTTCCGCTTCATCTCTTGAGGGGGCAACACACCAACATTCCTTCATTCACTGGGGCATCAGGAAATATATATATATATATATATATATTATTTATATGAGTAGTATCAGTTCTTCGAAGCAACACAACAAGTGCCTTGCTTCAAAGAGGGGTAAAATGTAGACACCTAAAAATGTCCTAAGCATATCACACATCCTGATTTCGATTATTAACACCATCTCTCACATATTTCACCTAATTCGTCTATTTAATTAAATAATATCCAATTATTTAGTTAAATTCATATTATTACCCTATTAATCAAATGATTAAGGTTATTTGGTTAATTCATCATAATTCATCATTTTCTCCCCTTTTGATTAATTAATGCAATGTTATTTAATTAAATGCTAATAAATCCCTCTTTGATTAAATAATTCTTAATTTTTTAATTAAAGTTCTTAATTCTTCCAACTTGCACAATTAAATAATTTTCATGGATTGTTTAATTAGCTAATTTTCCTCCAACCCTCCAACTTGCATAAAGAATAGTCAACATGGAATATTCCCTTTTCAAATTTGAATTCTTCCCTCCAACTCAAAATATCTCCAACTTGATTCCTAAAATTAAGGGATATTGTTGAGTCTCTCATGGATTATTTACCCTTGATCTAATCCTTGATCCATGCCTCAAGGATTATAAACCACTTGATCAATCCTTGATCCACACTCACCTCCTTAGTCTTCTCTCATCCGTTGATTAGCATTTTCAATCTTCACCATTGATCATAATTCCCAAAATCTATAAATACCAAGCCTTTTTCATATCAATTTAATTCACAATCATCATAACAAAATTATTCTCTACCTGATTTCATACTGAAATCTTGAGCATTCTAGAGCATCTCTTGTGAATCAACCCTCATCAAGCATATTCAATAAAGCTTTTTCACAATGGATAATGCATAAAATTGAGCAATCCACATCCATCTCAAAATTATGCATCAATCCACAATGGGATTGAGAGGTTTGCATAATAGTTTAGGTTCAATTGCTTTGAATTGTATTGAATGCTTTTGAATTGAGTATTTCTAGTATTGTGTAATGGAGTTTCATTGAGATTATTCCTTTGATTGATCATTATCTTGTAGGTTCTTTGATTTGATGTCTTAAGATCCTAATTGCTTCCATTTGACTGCTATTTGATCAATTAAGCTAACATTATTACAATACTAATTAAAACAATTGTATCTTCTTGGTTTGGAGATTGTGGCTGTACTTTACCTTTTGAGAGCTCATGGTGTTGAGTTATTTGATTGTGTTGGGGCCATAGAGGATCTTTAGTTAGGAGATGGTTATCACAATGCTTGGAGAGCTTGGTTGCACAGTTAAGTGGGAGATTTTTTAATAGCCCAACTAGATTTAATTCGAAAATAAATAAATATTGACATCATGAATTTTAATTTAAATGACAAAAATTCCATAGCTAATTCCATTTAGAAATTTCATGTCATAAATCAATTAAATCTTAAATAAATAAATATATTCACTCCCATATGTCAATAGTTACATACATGTTTGAGTAGGCATTCCATGCCTCAAAGTCATTTCATATTACATAGTTTTCTTACAATACATCATTTATTCCTTTACATCAATGATACATTACAAATAGAATTCTGATATGATTCCTTCAAGTTAGCTCACCTCCACTTGTGGACAAAAACGTGATTGAGGTGCTTTTCCATCCAAACACGAAACAATGCTTCCCTAGAATTCTTTTGTCATTCGAAGAATACCCGACCCTGCACATAACACTTAGCAAGAGATACAGTTTGCAAGGTGGAATATGTGTGTACCTAACTACGTGAATTTCTATCTATTTTGTTAGAATATGCAAGTTCCACGTTAGGTAAATTCAATATAACAGATAGAGGGTAAATAACATAGTCTATTTTATATACATGTATTAAAAAAATTGACTGCAAAGCTTGCCAAGCTCATGTTGTATGAAATACAACTCTTGTTAGATTTGGAAAAGAAAATCTACTCTCTCTGGCACCCATTCTAGAAAATAAATCTTATCATATCAAAGGGGTATCCCTCCCTTTAAACCATCCCTTAGAATCATTCTATTGTTCTACAGTTTACTAAGAATTCTTGTATCATTCCCAAATCAAAATCAAACAATACTCATTCACACTTGGTATATCTATTCATCCAATATCATATGTAGTTGCAACACAAAATTGTTCTAGATTTATAGTTTGATTCCATTTGCACAAAATTTATACTTTCTCAATAAGTAAAGTAAATCGAGATGAATCAAAAGGTATACCGCATGTATGTGAGCATGTATAAAGGAATCTTTATGCATGATCACATATATGCCTGGAAATGAATACTATATGAATATGCGTATACATTTTGAAATTTAAATGAAAAATCTCTTTTACACAAGTATACTTTCATAGTCAAAGAAGAAATATAAAAATCATTTCATTCAGGTAATTTATTCAAATAATAATATCATCTATTTTCCTATTATGATGATTAAATGGAATAAAAGTATCATCTATTTTCCAGTCTCAGATACATTGAAACCATCAATTTATTTCACAGTCATGGATTCATATAAAGCAGATTCATGAATTTAAAACAAAAGAACATCACCCAATAACGAAATACAAGGGTTTCCGATCTGTTACAAAACTGAGAATTAATGCTTATTTTCATGTTCATAATAATCACAGAAATCAAATGTAATCCCTACCCATTGATCCAACTCTTCCAGAGGATACGATACGCATGTTATCGAATTTTGATAACATGATATTGTATGCCTCTAGGTTGCTAACTTTGGCTAATATCATTCAAGCCACAGGTTTTACTCATTTCCCTATTTATCACACCCAAAATTCATGAACAAAATAACATACATAGTTGATACTTGCGACCAAATTTAACAGAGGTTAGAACATATATAAACAAGAGCCAAAGCTCATATGCATATATATGTATATATATAAGTCATTATATATATACATATATATTCATATACTCGATCATGAATTTCAATAATGGTTACTAGTGTCGCGACCTAAGAAGGTCATCGTGACTTCATCCAAGAGTTTACCATCAAGCATTCAATGATTGATATCGCCACCACGTATAGTGGAAGGTGAGACTCATTTTTAAGAGTGGTTGTGCTTCACTCGGTCTCTATGTTATGAGGTATTCTTCACCACCCTAACCTAGTGTTAGGTGGTATATAAAAACATAGTGAGAATCCATTAAATAAAATGAGACCAAGGTTAGCCTTTCAGCTTGTTGCCTATGGTGATGAACACATACAAGTTGTTTGCAGTGAAATACATGTAGGTTGGCCGATAGGCCAGGACCCATATTGGAAAATTTAATGTACACAAAAATGTCGCATTGTGTGTGAGGAATCCGACTCCAAACACTAGGTTGATCATTCATTTATCAAATAATACAATGCTTCAAAAGCTTGGACCTCATGGGCTTCACATGAGATTGACATAGTTGATCTCTTAGACAACAAAACCTCAAAACATACATGCACAATAAACACATTCTAGGTGTAAAAATAATTAGAGATCAAATGGTAACATATGGAAAAACTAAAATTTGAATTACCTTTGACGATTTTTGGCTTGAAGATTTTTCCTTCCACCAAATTGCTCTACTTTTTCCCTTCTACTTGGTCGATTTTTCTCCTCTCCCCTGATTTTTCCTTCTTTCTGGATTTTTCTCCCCCATTCCCCAAATCAAATCATCCTTGCTATTTTGGGTACAATATTGAAATTTAATTTTTGTAGTCCTCATTGTGTTAGTTGACTGCCCACTCCTCTACATGAGGGATTCATATTTTCCCATAATTTTTCAAATATCATTTACATTTTCTTTTGTATGTGTGTGTATATATATATATATTTCATAGACACACACACATATATACATATATATTTATATCAATATTTTTCGTGCATTATCCTGAGATTACATACATATACAAAATCTCTTGTATATTCAAATCACATTTCAAATTTATTCAAAAGAGTGAACATAGGATATCATTTTTTTGTACAAGTCAAATTGGATTTTCCCATTCATTTTTTTTGTTGCATATAAGTTTCGAAACATAAAAAATGAGATAAGAATGCACAACATGTTCTTTCCATTAGTTATAATTTTCACACCAAGAATGAATGCAATTTTGTCAACTTTTCAAACATATGCAGATGTCACATTCTATTGTGGTGTGTGATAGATTCCATCCTTGCTTATCGTGTTCATCAGGCTAAGCATGCCTACCTCAGTCAAGTTCTCATCCTTCAACCTGTTTCCTACACACATATTCTTACACTTGTCCACTTATCAGTAACCTTCAACCAATAATCTCATAGAATAATTTCTTAAATAAGAAAATTGCATATTATTCATTTTCAATTTCATCATTGCATTCTATCAAATAAAATGCTAAATTCTATTTTTCCAATTATTTCAATTTCCTCAAATTTTAAAATGCAAAAATAAAATCGAGATATGACAACTTTGACAGTGATGTTAATTCATCATTTGGTGATGGATGGATATTGGATATTTTCATGTGATATCTTAGGAGGGGATATTAGATCACGATGTCATGATATTTTCCTGATTCTATAGTTTTTTTTTTTTTTAATAAAAGGGGTAAAAACTTTATTGAAAATCAGAGCAAAGCATTACATAACAGCAAAGGGCCAAAGCCCCAGGAACCAACAAAAACCACAAGTAAAGCCAGGAACAAAATCACTCTTCCCTAATAGCCCTCCCATCCTCTGCAAGAATCCTCTCCAAATCCTGACATAACTCACGAGGAATCTGCTCCCACCCATCAATCTTCCCACCATCAATATTCTCCGACGCCCATTTGGCCAGACAATCCGCTGCCCTATTCCATTCCCTTGGAATATGGACATAAGATATCGACTCCATCAAAGAACTAACCTGCAATATCTGCTGCACCAACATAGCCAACTGCCAGCTAACATCAGAAATCTTCTTTCCATGAAGTAAATTGACCAAGACCTGAGAATATGATTCACAAATAACCTTACGCCACCCTAAAGCATATGCCCATTTCAAGGCATAGAGAATAGCCAAGCCTTCCATCCTATTGACAGTTTGTATCCCTTCATTAGCAGAAAAAATAAAAACCACTGATCCAGAAGAATCCCTACCAACCCCGCCAATCCCAGCAGGTCTGGGATTTCCCCTTGATGAGCCATCTGTATTAATTTTCAAAAAACCAGTAGGAGGGGGCAGCCAACTCCCCACCCTTTGAACTTTTTGCTTCACACGCCTACCTCTCCTGACGCAAGCAGAAGCTGAAGATAGACCCTGAATACCTAGCCGATCAACCATCTCAGCATCTCCTTTCTCTAACGGCAACATAATATCACCCTTAGCTTCGACTGTCTCCTGGATCATTCCCACAACTCTAGACCAAACTTGTTGAATCCCCAAATTTTCACCTTGAAAGATTCTTCGATTCCTTTCCAACCAAACTTGCCAAAGCAGAAAGATGGGACCAACATACCAAACCTCCTGCAAGAAAGAGGCCGAAGAGGGGGGCCTCCCCAGACTAGTCCAAAACTCCACCAAGGATGAGGCATGAATGCAAGGGCTTTTCCAAACACCCCACCAGAAATGCCAGAGCTGTAAGGTGAAGGAACAACAAAAGAACAAGTGGGGAGAATCCTCCTCCCCACACCCACAGAGAACACACCTAGATGGGCCTGAGAAACCTCTCTTTCGGATATTATCCCAAGTCAAACACCTATTCCAAGCTAAAGTCCAAATAAAGCAATTAAACTTTGGTCAAGAAAACTTATTCCAAACTTTCTTCCACCAATGAACCTCCACCCCCTCAATCTGCTGGGAAAGCAATTCCTGATACCCAGAAGAAACAGTGTAAGCACCCTTGGGGTTAGGAGACCAAGCCAACACATCCTGATCCATTAGGGAGCTACAAATTCGACAAGAAAGAATGTAATGAAGCTCAGCGCACTCCTCCTCCATACCAACAATAGGCCATTCCTCTGGATTCTTCCATCTTGCCTCCACCAATTGCCCCTGAAAGGAAAGAGACTTAAAGTTGCACACCCTCGACCATCCTGCTTCACAGAACCTCTAGCACAAAGTAAGCAAATGAGGATACTGAGAAACAATGGGAGGGTAGCCATCCCAAGCGTCATGCCAAAAATGTGCCTCTGACCCGCTCTTGCATATCCAGAATAAGCCACCCTTAACGAGCGCAGCCCCTTTCTTGAGAGTATTCCAAATCACAGATCCCTTCCCTGTCAAGCTATAATGAGGGATATCACTTTGAGGAATCCCTGGAAAGTACTTTTGAGTCAAAATTCTGGCCCACACCCGATCTTGTTCCACACACCAACGCCAATACAATTTAGCAGCCAGAGCTGTACAGACAATAATGACTGCCTTAACCCAAGACCACCAAACTGTTTAGGGCTACAAACAACATCCCATCGAACAAGGATCCACTTGGAGGATAATAAACTACCAGCCCATAAAAATTGTCTTGCTAAGGAATCAAGATCCCTAGCAAAGCCCATTGGCACCACCTGAATCATACACCTATAAAGAGCGAGAGCTTGAACCACAGATTTGAGTAGCTGAACCCGACCCGCAAAAGATAGCCAGCGAAGGGTCCAATGAGTGACTTTGACACGAAATTTTTCCAGAATAGCCTGCCAAGAATCCCTAGACTGCCTACCAACAAAAATAGGAATCCCAAGGTAGATTAGCGGGAGATCCCCAATCTGAAATCTGAGAATATGAGAAATTCTCCTTTGAATGGAGTTCGGAGTATTGAAGAAAAAAATGGAAGACTTTCCCTCATTAATTGACTAGCCCGATGCAGCAAGATAAATATCCAACACCTTGCGCATGTTTGAAGCCTCCCTAATAGTAGCCATGCCCATCAAAGCAGTGTCATCCACAAACTGTAAGTGAGATTGCACTGGTAAGCCACCTCCCCATTGCCATCCTTGAATGAAACCCCCCTCCACATTCCTTTTTATCAATCGTCCCAAACCTTCCACCAAAAGAAGAAATAAGTAAGGAGAGAGGGGGTCACCTTGTCGTAAACCCCGAGAAGCACCAAAGAGTTCAGAGTGCTCCCCATTAATCAAAACAGAGAAAGAAACTGAATTCACACAACTCATAACCCAACGAATCCACTCCTCTTCAAAACCAAAGGCCCCCAGAACTTTTTGGAGGAAGGACCATCGAACTCTGTCATAAGCCTTGGCCATGTCAAGCTTGATGAACATAGCCTTATCTTTGGAATTGGCCATAGAATGAATAGTCTCTGTAGCAATAACCACACCATCCAAAATCTGGCGGCCCACCACAAAACCACTCTGTTCCTCAAAAATCAGTAGCGAAAGCCACTTTTTTAACCTATCAGCAATCAACTTAGAGATAATTTTATATATAACATTGCAGAGAGAAATTGGGCGAAATTGACTTAACTGATCAGCCCCATCACCCTTGGGGATTAGAGCAAGGAAGGTAGAATTTAAGGCCCGAAGCATTTGCTTATTCTTCTGAGACTCTTGAACAACTGCCAATAAATCCAGCTTGATAATCTCCCAAAATTCCTGGAAGAACTCAATCAGGAAGCCATCCGGACCAGGAGCTTTACCCTTCTTCATCTGGAAAATAGTCTTCTCCAGCTCCTCCAGCGAAACATCCCTCATAAGATGCTCCTTCATCTCCCAAGAGACCAAAGAAGGAATACAAGAGAGGACCTGAGCCTCTTCAATTGAGTCCCCCTGCGAGTCCTCCTTGAATAAAGAAGCAAAATACTGCACAGCTTCATTTGAGATATCCTAAGTAGAAGAAAGAACCTCTCCCCTGTCAGTCACCAAAGTTGAGATAGAATTACCATGACGTCTGGCTTTCACCGAATTGAAGAAGAAGGCAGTATTCTTGTCTCCCTCCTGAAGCCACTCAATACAAGATTTTTGTTTCCAGTAGATTTCATCCCTCAGCTCCCACTCCTCTAGAGCCTTCAATGCCCTAGCCTCATCTCGCAACAAATCCTCAGACACCCCATCCTCCCTGATCAACCTAGTAATACCATTCAGCTCATCTTGTGCAGCAAGCTTTGCATGGTAGATATTTCCAAAGCAATGTCGGTTCCATCGTTTAAGTTGATACTTAACATATTGAAGGAGCTTAGCAAAATTATACATTGCAGTACCATAAGTAGGTCTACCATACCTTCACCATTCAACAACACATCCATAAAGGTCAGGGTCCCGCAACCACATTAGCTAGAATTTGAAGGTTGGTGTTCGAGGCATTCGAGCAGAAGAGATAACTAGCTTTATAGGCCAGTGATCCAAACCTCTCCAGTCTAATATCTCAGAACTAGAAGACCACATTCCCCCAACCCAAAAGCAGGAGACCATGAAACGATCCAGTTGTTCAACAATGCAACTATCACCAACCCTTCTGTTGTTCCAAGTAAATTGACCATTGCTAGGTTTGATATCAACAAGATTGAGAGCAGATATATTGTCCTGAAACAACAATGCAGAAGGCTCTAATCTTGCAATACCACCCCGTTTCTCAGCTAATTCAGTAATAGCATTAAAGTCCCCTGCAATGATCCAAGGATGATAGGGAAATAGGCTACGAACAAAACGAATATGTGTCCATAAAAGAAGCTTACCCTGGAACTCAATAGGTGCATAAACATTGGAGAAAAGAAAAAACTCTCCTGACTCAGGACACGAGGCAACCATGGATAAAGAGGACTTGAAAGATAACCACCACAAAGGTTGAATATTTCGAGGGTTCCAGACACGAGCCACACCCCCCGAGGATCCCTGAGCCCCAATACACTGGCATTGACCATTCTTCCACAACTTAGGCACTAAACCCATCATGCACTCAACAGATAACTTGGTCTCCTGAAGAAAAAGAACATCAGGAGAATGACTTCTTACCAACTCACGAACAACTTTTTGTCTAGGGCCACTATTCAAGCCCCTTACATTCCATGAAATAATGATCATTTCAAAGGAGTCAAAAAATGAGAATCTAGGGTCTTAACAGATCCTGACTCCACCAAAGTCTCCCCCATCATCTTAATTTTTTCCAAATCTTTCTTCCTGCCAAGTTTAACACTTTTCTCTGATCCCCCCTTCTTTCCATCCTTTTGCAAAATGCCCAGTTGAGGAGAAGGCTTGCTACTCTTAGCCACATCCGATCCAACATTCCGTGCAGGAAAAGACGTGCTTCCATCCCCCTGCCCCAACTCAACATTTGGACCCGACATCACCTGGGCCCCAACCTGCACATCAGTGACCATAGGTATGGCAGACTCCTCCTGAGGAGCAGGAGGTGTAATGGAAGTGTGATCCTCCAGTCCAGAACCAACCACACCCAGATCCACACTTATTAACCCTGGATTAACTTCTTGCTGACCCAAATCATCCAGGACCTCAAACCTGTTAAAAGTATCCTCATCTTGTCTCTCCATCAGAGACCTCTTTTGTCCTCTATTTCGATTACGAGCCTTAACAGGAACAAAACCCTCAGCATCAGCACCCTCAACAGAAATAGGATTCTTCCCCTTATCAACATCAGAATTGTTACGAGGAGGAGGTGGAGGCTGAGGCACCACAGGCTTAGCCTTCGGGCATCTACGCAACAGGTGACCATATTTATGACAGAGGCGACATCAGAAAGGAAGGGTTTCGTAATCCAATTGTTGTACCCAAGAATGGGGACCCACACACATATCAAAAGCATCTAGCAAGGGCCTACTCAAATCAATTTCCACACAAATTCGAGCAAAAGTCATTACTTTCTTACCTAGGGTTTGTGTCGAAGACCCCACCGGCTTCCCAAGCATCGAAGCAAGCATGTGCAGAACATGCTCACGACAACATTCAATTGGAAATCTGGGCAACCGAACCCACACCGGAACACGATTCGGAAGCTCCTCCGAGGGATTAAAGCCTGCATGCCATGGCTTGATGAACAGCCCAACTTGGTTGTGAAAATAGGGCCCCCCCTCAAAAACCTTATTGCGATCAGCCAAGCAGATAAATGTGACCATGAAAAAATTATTTGCAAGCAGCGTGACCTCCATTTCACCCTCTAGCTCCCAAGTCCTCCGAGCCCAAGTTTCCAAAAATTGTAGAGACACTCTCATTCCCAAAAATTTGTAGTACAGAGAATGCTTTGAATAATACTCAATATCCTCAGCAATCATCTTGATCGGAATCACCAATTTAGGTCTCTCTTTGCAACGCTCAAGGCAGCCGTTAATCTTCGAGATCCGAGATCTACCAGACGAATTTGATTCCATAGACCCTGTATTCAGAGAGAAGAGGGTGTTTTCAAAAACCCTTGCTCCTTGTCTTGGCGATTTCAAGCCCACCGCAACACGAAAATCCATTCGGGTGCAACCCTAGATGGCTCACCCTGAGACATAGCCGCCAAATGGCCTGGGACAGACATGCACAGGAAAGATCTAGCCCCAGACACAACAGAGTAGAGGAAACCCTCCCGCACAGGAAAAATGACCAAACACAACCAGGACAAAGCTTCAAAGAGTAGCCACAACAAAAAGATTAACCCCCCACAGAACGAAATAGACGCCCACCCCAACCTTCGCACAAATAGAGAAAGCAAACACAAGCTAGGGCTCGGATGCCCTAGCTCGGCTCCTTGTAGTTGCAGACCGAAATGCCATCATCAATTTAGAAACTTCTTGTTCTGATTCTATAGTTAGAATTTTGACAATGGTTTTGTTTTTTTCTCTTTGATTAGAACTTCATGATTTTGCAGGGTTGCATTTGAAGTTGGCATGGATTGATTGGTGGATGCTCATAGATACTAGAGAGAATTGGGTGAGGCTAATATATCTCTTATTTTGGGATCGTATGTTGAGATGGTTACTCTTTGATGAGGATTTTAGTAGAAAGACTGAGGATCCTACACCTGGTTATGAATTTGAATCCACTATGGACCAAAAGAGAAGATTGCCATTTATTAGTGTTGTGTGCATAGGAAAATCTTGTATCCCACTCTTGGTCTACTCGGGAGGTGAATGATTTGAAGGATATTTCCCATCTAATTATCAGTTGCATTCCTTATTTTTGTATCTTTTCTTCTCATATGAGTTAGTATTGAACATAAATATTTTGAAGACTTGTTAAGAAGATGTATGGTTTATGGATTTTTGTTGTTCTCCTTGTTTTGGTCTTGAACTATGGATCTAGTTTCAAGGACTTATTTGGAGAGGTACAAGAAATGGTTTGTGGCTTTGGGAATATTCCCTTTGTTGTGGGAATGATTGGTTGGTTTGGTCTATGTTCGATATGAGAGGTTTATATATATTCTTTCCATGTTTCCATTTTATTTGAATGTTATATGATATCCTTTTAGTTTGAGAATGGTGAAGAAGATCTTACCTTAAACAACTTGGTACATGTTAGTGTGGATCAAGGATAAGGTTTGATTTGCAGGTTCTCTCTTTGTTCATGGGATTCTTCTTGGATGTTTGGTTTCACATGGTTGGGTGTGAAGAAATTGGGAAAGTTATGGAGACTAGTGTTGATAGGTATTGCAACATATTTGTTTATCATATTTGCATGTCGTTGTATGTTTCGTTAATACTACATACTAGAGGAATTAGCCACATCCTCTATGTGAATTACTATAGGTAGACTTGGTATCCTTGATCTATTTTTAGATTTGACATTACTCATACAGTGGTAGTTTCTAGATATATGTCTAGTTATCCATTTTGATATCATGGTTTGTTAGTTACTAATGTGATGATGAGTTTGAATGTTTCATTGGTTTTGGATCTACTAGTTATGAAAGTTGTGGATTAGCTATCCACTTTCTTGCAGTGGGATGACTCAAATGTGGATTGTCTATATCCACAAGATTATTTTAGTATTAATGTAGAATTTCTTGGTTGACCTTGTTTGTGGTCATTTGTTCATTGGTATGTTGTATTGAGATAAAATGATTTTGGGTTGGTATGTTGATGGCATGAAGTTATATCTATGATTTGTATATCCTAGTTTGAGGTATGGTTAGCTTGGATGATTTTTAATTTCTTATGGTTATTATTCCAACTAGTATGAGTAAGATAGTTATTTAGAGACTTTTTTATCCTTTGAATTTCATGCTTATGTTCACATAAAGATTGGTGTAGTTTGTAGTGATAGTTGAAAAGTTTTTTATTATAGGAAAAGAAAGTTTTGAAGGAGCCTTGAAATGCATGTACAAAAAAGACCACTTCTTTTAAATATAATCAAAACAAAACAATCAACCAACCATAAGCAAAAAAAAGTGAAAAACCAACCAAAACATAGGGAAAAACTAATAGGAAATTATAGTCTTTTCATAATATTAGCTACTTCAAGATCATGAGAAATGATCTTCTCATGCATATCCATCACCTCAACTACCTCCTTATTAGGAACCCACGAGATATTTTTAGTCTTGTGTGTGTGGGTGTAGGGGCCCTTATCATTCTCCCCCCTCTTGCCTTTGGGGAGATTAACCAAACCAACGACTTCTTTCAGAGCACATGAAGAGTCACCTTTCCAAATTTTAGCCTTTTCATTAAAAAATTGAAGACCCTTAGCATTATTATGGAGGGAAGATCGACTTACTTTGACCATAGTTTCTAGATTCTCATAGGCCTTAGCCATTTTTTCTTCCAATACCAAGACTCTATTCTCAAAGTCCCTCTTCATTTTGAGCATCTCATAAGTAACCATCTTCAAGACATCAAACAATTGATTAACTTGGTCTAGAATTAAAGACTCATGATAATTAGTATTAACCTCAACATTAGTAATCAGGGAACAAACCTTAACATTGGTAAGGTTCAACTCATTGAACAACCATTTGGAGATTCTAAAGAAGATGATCAAACCATCCTTTTCCATGCCCAACACATTAGATAAATATTCATTGTTGTAATTAAAGATGTCCCTTTCATCATCCAAATTATCCTCAAGAGCATCTTGAGTCTCCTGCACATCCTACAAAATCTATTTTTTATTAAGAGTATAGACACCATCAAAGACCTTAATTTTATGCTTGGGATTCTCCACCTCAATAGGAACTTGACCATCAGAGTTTCCCAACTCCTTTTCCACCTCAAAACCTCTATCAACAGACAACTGATGCTCTCCATTCAGACTCCCATCTAGGTCTTCGCTAGCATTATCCTCCTAAGACCAATTCTTCCTGTCAACAGACTACTCCTTACCCTTGGCCTTCTTTGAATTGTTACCACCTTGCAACTACTTTTCCCTCTTCCACTATGAAACATGGGAATCCACCTCCTCAAAAGCTTCATCTTCCATAGTCGAAACCATATTCTTCTTATCAGAAGAAAGGCCCTCACCCTTATCCCTCAACTTCTTGTTCCTCTCAAAACCAAGGGTTAGGAATTTTCCTTTCTTCACCTTTTGGGTCGTAGAGAAAACAACATCATCCTCCTCACTACCAATAAGGCACCCTTCTGACCAAGAGGGCTGCTGAGATTTTTGTACCTTTTTTAGCTTAAGATTAAAGTCTTCAGGGGGCTCTGAGAGCACCTCCATTGAGCCATCTAACCCTTCTTTAGTTTCCTTAGACTTAGAATCCATATCATAACTAGAATTCAACTATTTTAGAAGGATTTTAGATATTTTCTTAAGTTCTTTCATAATAGTAAAAGACTTGTCATAATTCATAATTGGAAAAATTAAACCCTCATGAAGAATAGGGTTCTTTTTAAATTCCTTAATGCCATTTTCCAAAGAAGCCAATAGATAATACAAAAAAAGATATTCTTTTTATGTTTGAAATGGTTCAATAACACAAAATGGTAGCCAAAGAGAATAAAAGATCTATTGTCAAGGGTTATGTACCTCATCTCCACAACCAAGTCACCCCATATGGGTTTTATGGAATTGCGATCAAACTTGCAACATTTATCCTTCTACAATTGTTCCCTTTTCTTCCTCTTGAAGAAAGATTCCATGGAAGCATTGGACTCCTTTTTATCCCTGAAAACCTTTCTCCCATAAATTTCCAAGCCCATAATGCTTCCTATCAACTCCTCAATGATGTTGAATTCCAGATAAACACCCTTAACACCTTATTCTACTAGCCATTAACAAAGGCCTACGACACCACAGGATCAAAGCCATGAATCTTTTTAATGTAAGGGGTAATACCACCCTCCTCCAGAGGATCCCAAATCTTGTTATTACTCTTAGTAGCCTCACAGGAGATAGGCTCAAGTTAGGTCCTTTCGCCACTCATTTCGATTACAGACTAGAGCAACAAAAACTTTAAGAGAAAAATGAAAAGAAGATTCCTCATGAAGGAAGAGGCTCTACAGGCACCCAAAATCCATGTGGAAGTATCAAAAATATTGGATATCATCATAATCTTTAAATGTATCTCTTTTTAGATAGCTAAAAAATCATTAACAAGACTCGATCTCACCTTAGAGTAATCACACTATGACATGATATTACATATAAGAATCAACATGTGACATAAAATAATCATTAAGGAAACCCCCTCCCTAAATAATATGCATTTCATGATTAACAATAGATTGAATTTCAATGGGAAGGGGATCTAACCTATCCCACACTCTAGACTCAAGGACCCCAAAGTTAGAAAACTTGTCCACTAAACCATCACCCTCATGATAAATATATGAGAGATAAAAAATTACTCAAAGGTATTAAATATAGCCATAGCATCAATAATAATGGATTCAATAGACCAACAAGGGGGATTAATCTTTTTAAGGCAATTTATGACATTTAACAAATCACCTTCTAGCCAAACCTTCCTAAAGCCTTTAGATTGAGCAAGATTCAGACCATGATTGGCTGTTGATGCTTCCTCAAAGTGGTTTGTCTGGGTTCTCAGAAGGGAGTGCCATAACAGAAACAAACCTACCATTAGAGTCATGCAACACTCCCCCACAACTAATAGGTCCCAAATTCCCTTTCACAACTCCATCAAAATTGACTTTAACCCAATCAAAGGGAGGAGCTTACCAAACAATATCCTTCCTAGAAGACTTACCTTTCTTCAAGGGAAGAGAAATATCATAGGAAAGGTTCCACTTATAGGAGACAAGAGAATCCCAAGCAAGGACAACAACTTTAGGCCCATTATGAAAAGTCACCTATCAGAGAAAATTTTCTTTGATGGTAGCAAAAATCTTAAAAGAAATCCTAATAGGGGGAAGAGAAACATCCCTAAAAATTATGTTATTTATTTCCAACCAAATACCTCAAGCCACATGAGGTAGAATGAGAGACCAAAGGAATGCGAGGGAAGGATTAGAAGATGAGACATACCATTGAGACCAAAGATACCCAATAGTAGAAGGGAAGACCTAGCTCAAGTTCTAAAGAGACAACACATGGGCCCAAACATCCACCACATACTTGCAACCAACCGGAATATGGTATGCATCCTTTGTAGCCTCCTCACAAAGAAAACACCTGTTAGTTATCATAAAACCCCTTTTGAAAAGGTTATCAATAGTAAGAATTTTTTTTTGGCAAAGTAACCATAAAAAAAAATTCACTTTAGGAATTAAATTAGGGAATCAAAGAGACACCCAAAAAGGGACAAGGCCAACAAAGGAAAACTAATTAAAGAATGCCAAAGACATTGAAATATTTCCAATTGAAGACAACTACCACACCACCTTATCAACAAGTGAAGAGACTAGGATATGAATTGAAGATAAGGATTTAAAAAGAAGCTCCAACCTCAGATTAATTTCATTAATCCTTTTCCAAGAACCATCAACAATGTAATCATCAACACATCTTTCGAAAGAACAAATACAAAGCTGTAAAAATGGAAGCACTCAATTCTCATCTTTGAGGGGGCCATTATCAATCCACCAATCCTCCCAAAAAAAATCCTCCTACCATTTCACAATTGCCACCACAATCCCTTAGAAATAATACTTCTAGACTTAATCATGGAATTCCATAGGGAAGATCCAGAAGGGTGGGTAAAGCCACTAGCAAGAAGATCCCTAACACAATCCACACCACAAAGATATTTTAAAAGTTTCACCTTGGCATGTTGTTGAAAAGATTCACATTAGCATGTTCCTTTTTCTTCCATAAGTGGCATGTTGGATGATGTGAGGAGTTTTTTTATTGATGGTGGTTATCATGGTTGGATCATAAGATCATGGTTCAAAGATTCAGATGGTACATGATTGGCTAAGGGATATTCTTCCCTTGTTTGTGATTCCTATGGGTATATTTACAATGTTGTTTTCAAGTGGGAGAATGTTTGGATTAAGGTGCCATCCACCTTGTAAATCCTATGTCACAGGTCCAACATCCTTAGAAAGTGTCTCTATCCACTTAGGGTGTATTGGGATATTAATTTGTAATATTGATTCTCACCATTAATTGTAATATATTCATAAGTGGTGATGGGTCTAGTAGCAGCAGTAAAGGTGACTTATGGACATAAATATTTAATATTTTTTCCCCACATGTGGATGCATAGAATGGGATATTAAAATATAAGGAAAGGAAAAACGAGTGACTGTTGGTATTTCTCCAAGTGGGAGCTTGGAATGAGGCAATAGGTGTCTCTTGGTATTCCATCATTAATTGTGTTTAATGTAATGTTTATCTTTCATGTTTGGGTACCCAAGTTGGAGGGAAAGTATTTTAGCCAAAACCAATTTCCTTTCATATTTTGAGGAGGTAATCCAAGGGTTGGGGATGTTTGGAATGAAGGGACACATTTGGGAATCATGTTTGGTGCATTAAATTCCTTCACAAGTTTATAAATTCAGCCTCTTGGATGTAGAATAGAAGAGCAATAGTTGAATGTAGAGTTTCATCTTAGAAACAAGGATAGGTTGAGGCATAAGGAGGTGGTTCAAAGGTGCATAGGTGATTCCATGTTGGAGACAAAAAGGATAATATTTTTCAATGTATTGTAATCTCATTTATTTGAAGATAATGCATATTTGACCTTTATTCTTGGTGGAGTTTTTTCCTGCAAGACTTTCTCCACGCAAATCATGTGTTATGTGATGCTCTTGTGTTGCTGATTTGTGCCTTATTTCTACTATCTTATGGTGATGTTATTATTTATATATTATTGATATAAATTCACATAAGATGGTGTTAATAAGCATGTCATGTTGGATAAATTTTAGCATCATAAAGAAGATGGATCTAATCATGGTATTTCCATATCAAGGCAACTTATTTTTTAGATTTCAATATAAGTTTAACATTTTCATGTTGTTGTAGTCAAATCCTTTTATCTCATCCATTGAAGTTATATTTGGACAGGGATTGAATTTCCTAACAATTGGTATAAGAACCTATTTATTTCTCATCAACTACCTCCACATTGGAAATTTTGGTCATTCAAACCAAGGTTGTCATAAAATATTTCATCATTTTATTGACCATAGACCAATTCATCAAATTGGTCTATATTTTTGTCACAATATTTAGCACCACCATCCTTATTTATAAATTCTTCCTCTCTACACAAGAGACTCTAATCACACAATTAAAAGGTCATGAGGGAAGAAACATGAATAACACCATAAGTTTTCCTCCTAATAATTTGCATGCTCCCTCCTTAGAGGATCTAGTTTTCCCTTGCCATATTACTAAAATTTCACATGTTTTAGGGGAACTCACTCATCATCTTGTTGTGGTCTTTTGGACCGATCAATGTTGTATAATCTATTATGCAATCATTTCTCTTTATTGAAATGTGTGGATGCACCATGAGGTGCAAAACCGTTCTTAATTTGTGCCACATTATAGGATAAATATTTCATGGCTCCCATTAATCTATCCAACTCATCCTTAGTTGAGAGAGATTTATTTATAGCTTTGTTATCTAGTTGTGACAAATTCACATCAAATATTTTTAATTTTTCACTAGATTCCCTCATATTTCTCTCAAAATTTATGGCAGTTGCATATGCTTCTCTAACTGTTTGAGTATTTTAATCTCTTAAGAAATATCCAATCTAAGAATCAAAATCACCATAGTACAAAACAATACATATTGAATCATTAGAATTAAGGTGCTAAAGTATCTTTCTCATAGTGAGGATGAAATGATTATTTAAATTTTCCATTGTCTCATTGATGCTCTTTTTGATGGTGGTAAGCTCATGGATAGTAAACTTTGGGTCTCCATATTACATTATGAAAGAATCTACAAGTTTTACCCAAGAAGAAATGAATTTTTCTAGGAGGTTCCATACCACTCTTTAGCACTCTCTAAAGAATGCACAAAAAAAATCAACACATCCTCATCTTCAATTTCATACTCACTAGTGATGTTAATGAAATACCTTAGGTGCTTCTCCCCTATCATTGTATTGTTGCCTTGAAATTTTAGGATCTTCCTACTAATATTCCTTGGGATTTGATTTGGGTATTTGGTAATGCCAAAGAAGTCAATTTTCTTATACCTTTTAGCTCCTAAAGAATGTTAAAATGGTGAAAACCTTTGAGCTTGTCTCTTGGAGTTGTTCTCCATATTTTTTCCTTCATTTTTTTTTGTTTTTGGTTCATGTTGTGCACTTGATGATTGTGAAAATTTTATGCATTGTGTTGATTACCTATCTTTTGTTGAGAAAATTGAGCACGAGATGGATTAAGTTGATTGATTTCAACTTGAAGAGCTTATCTTCTCCACTTGACCCAATCAATCAATTCCAACTCCTCATCCAAAATTCTATCTATTTTATTTTGTATTTTTTGATCAACACATGGAGATTATAATCAAAATACATCCCAAAACAATAGATACAAATACATATATTAATTATGGTATGGATATTATATTCAAATTTTTAACAAGTGTTCCCCAACAACAAGACCATTCTATTGGGTCCCAAAACCGTTTCTTCACTTCCTAGAACAAAATTTTCACTCACAAGGCCAAAGTTGTCATCAATCCAGTAAAATTGGTTCATGAAAAAAACAATGGAAGGTTTAAGGTCAAACCTAAGAGAGCAAGTTTTCTCTCATATGCTTCAAGCTTAGCTTAGACTTAGGAGGGTATTTCTAGAGATTAGAGTATAAAATAAACAATGAAACTGGTGGTTGAACCCAAACTATTGATTCAACCCCAAAGTTATCATTGGGCTAAGAGAAACTAGCCACCTTACTACCTCTATATAGCTTATTTGACACCATTTCAATGAGGGAAAGGTGGGGGAAAGATACATAATTCACAAAAAGATATAAATACCATTCCTTGTATATTGTGTATCATGAACTACACAAAATGAAACTAAAATTGGAAGAAGGGTCTTACTGATTTATTTTGATTTTGTGTGACTAGAGAAAGCACATAGGAGATGGGTTCCAATCCAATGGAAAAAGAGCCATAACTAACAAGGAGAGATGACAAGAGACAATAATAAATACCAACTTGATATAACATCTAAAAAAAATCATAACATTCTTTCTATTTTCATATTCTTAGTTATCCCGTAATGAGTTGAACGAGTCCATATACAAAAAAAGGTGATCTATTACAAAATGTTCTAATAGGTTTAGAATCCCATCACATTAATCAAATAATATTTACATTTACAACAACTATGCTGAAGAGAACATTTGAAAATTAGCTTATTTTCAAAATCTTCCCATATATTAATGGTGACACAAAAATCAACAATAAGTTTACAATAACCTTTTAGTGGTATGACATTATCCTTTCCTCCTTAAAACTATATTAAACTTGTTTTTCTATGTGTTTTCCTTTCTAGATTATTCCTCTACTATTTTTGTGCCCTCAAACTATACAATGATCATAAATAAGGAAAAAACCAAATAGCAACACTCAACAAGGAAAAACACTAGGTCGTGGCACTGTAGCAATGTCAAATCCATGACCAAGGATGAATCCCACCAAAAAAAAGTGTCTCAAATTAAATGATAGGTTGTGATTGATTTTTTGATATCTGGAAGACCTCCAACATTATGGCAATAACTAGGAGCAAACCCTAAATGTTTAACTTTGACACCCAAAATCATTTTGAAAAAATCAACTTTAGGTTCCAAGTTCCAAGTGGGTCCTAGGATCTTGGGGCTCAGTAGGTACCAAAGAAAAAAGAACAATCATGGGGCTTGATAAAAAAATGCCAACTCTTCCAAAATTTTAGCAAGTCTCAACATTAGATAAGAAAAGTTCAACTTATTTTCAAATTAATTTATTCATGCATGTTATTATTTCAACATAATATTGAACTCAAAATTCTCCTTCTTCCCCTTTCTTTTATTTTTTTATAACTATTTAGAATTAGGAAAATTAGCTATCATAAAGGAATTGTGAAATTCATATTTTATCATATTCAAGATTAGGAAAACAACTTTTAAGATATGGAATGTCACCAATTTCTTTATCATAAATATATAAACCCCATGTGTAGATTCCATGAAAATATATGTCCCTTTATGAGAAGAGAAACACAATTAATAATTGAGTGAACCAACAAGTCATTATTAGAGTTGGCTATGGAGATACCCAAGATCTAGAGGCCAAATGGAAAGCACAAAGATATCAATATGCAATGCTCAAGATTGCAATGGAATTGAATATCCAAGAATTCCTCAATTACACAATGTATGAGAACCCCTTGGTTATATAGCCAAGGTGAGACATAGGATTAGACAAGATCATGACAAGTGTCTTAATCCTATGACATGAGATAACTAACTTGATATAAAATTCAAAGAGATAAGATCTAGACATGAAAAATAAGTCTTCTAGAAATAATCTTAGGACCTAAGTAAACTTAACATGTGAATATGTCCCTTAAGCCCCTAGTAAGTGGATCAACTAGGAACAAGGCATTTATTCACATCAATACCCCCATTAAGTGCAACTTTGGGAGTATATTATTATGAAAATAATGCAAAGATGGTTCCTAGATACTAGGCCATGTTAGGTACCATGTATAAATACATTGTAATCTCTCACAAATGGAGAAAAGGAGAAAACCCAATGGGACAAAACTCCTCCCCAAAAGAGAGATGCAAACAAAAACTCTATCACTAAAGAATGAGAAGGCAAAAACCCCATGTGAGGAAAAAGACCCCCCGTAAGAGAGAAGAAGAAGAGAGACCATGCAAACCCCCATCAATGGTGAGTCTTCTACAATGGTAGAAGCGCAACATTGAATGTTGAAGATGAGCCAATCTCACCAAACAACATTCCTCCCCTTAGGAAGAAACAAAACCTAGATGAAATGCAGGATATATTCCCATTCATGAAAGGAATATGTGGGAAGAAGAATGATACATGATGTCTCTGAACTATGCTCAAGTGTATCCATGTCAATATTTAAAGTTGACACACTCCAAACATGCATTCTAGGCCACACAATTGAAGATTTCAATCCAAAATCTCCTAGAGATGGATATAGAACACACTCCAAAGACAAAGATGTCTCATCTAAAAATAAAGAAGCCTCCTCCAAATGTAGTCCAAAAGTATCCACACTCATGTCAAACTGTGAATAAAGATCATGTAGAGAATGAACAAGAGGTTCAGAGTATTCCCTTGCAATAACTGAAGAAGAATCATCTTCATCAAAGAGAAGATATATGAAATCAATGGTATCTCCCAAATCTAAAATATGAGACTCAATGTAAACAACCTACCAATGTCTATCAAGTATGCATCTAAAGTAGATGTAGCTAGAAGACAATAAATATCCTGTTGCATTGAATCACAAGAAGCCATATATGTAGCAACACAAGCACCATCAAATGAAATAGAAGATGGAAGGGATGAAATTCAAGGCTCAGGAATGGGATCCGATGTGAGAACTCCCAAGTTCAAGTAGCCAAAAGTCTCCTCTGAATCATGGTTCACACTAGAAGTGTGATCAATAGTTGAAGGAACAATGTCATCATCAGAAGCAACATCTACAAAGGTGTACAATTGAGATGAATGATCAACAATCCTAATAGAAATAATCTCTCTACTCTCTAAGTATCTAATGATAATTGAATCGAGAGTGAATTCTACAGTCCCCCTATCTCCACCATGTGTAATCTGATAGATGGAAAGAAGATTGTTTGACAAATGAGGTACACACAAATCATTATTGAAAGTGCCCTCCTCAATATCACTAGATCTATTCCTAATTACACTCATATATGTATTGTTTCCCATCAAAATAAGAGACATAACACAAGGCTTAAAAGAAGAGAATATAGATTGCAAATATGTCATATGATGAGATGCTCGTGAATCTAGAATCCATCTCCCTAATCCAAGACTTGTAGAAGCACAAAGAGATTTCCCTTTATTTCCTGATGTAGAAACCAAACCAACATGACCTTTGTCCTTATTAGACTGTTTTGAAGAAGAAGAAGAAGGTGACTTAGACATTCTAGAAGGAAAATCAACTTGATTATTTTTTAGAAGATGTTTCAACTCATCAATATCCTTCTTATAAAAATAATGTTCATCATCTCCAAGTTTCTTTCAATATGAACAAGTTGTCTTCTCCTTCTTAGATGATTTCTCTTTGGAAGAGAATTTATTCTTTGCTCAAGATTTGAATGTGGATTATTCTTTGCTTTTTTTTTTTTCTTATCTGATTCTTTCCCCTAACTAGCCAATAATGCCTGAGATTTAGATGACTTGATGAGACCGATTGAGATAATATTTTGTTTCTCATGTATTAACATCTCATAAAATGATGCAAATGGTGTAGTATATGCAGACCCTATAGTCAACCTATGAATATGAAAGCTAGAAACAAAAGAAACATACCAGGACCAATTTTGTTCAATGTATTGTAGACCAACTAAATGTCCTTCTTATCAATTCCACATGCTTTACATTGCTTTGTTATATCATTAACCTTAGTGATGTGGTCTTGGATGTTGTCAAAGTGCTTAGGATCAAGGATTAGTAGTTCATTATCAATTTGATAGCCTCTTACTTCATCTATAGTACCATACAATATTTTCAGTTTGTTCCAAGCTTCATGAGAATTCTCACATGATTCAATTTGAAATAATAGATCTTGAGAAACTAGGCTATGAAGACATCTAAGAGCTTTGGTATGTTCAGTCATCCATTTTATCTTTTTATCAGCATTTGTAGGTTTAGGTACCTTATTTTCAACATATAGAGAATGACCTTCAATCATTAGTGCACTCCATGCATGTTGATGCCATGCTAAATAATTATATGATGTGAGCAAAGGAACCTTGGAATGATCCATGGAGAAAAAGAGCACAAGAAAACCAATCAAAAGAATGTACCAAGAGACCCCCCCAAATCACTCAATCAAGAATCCCCCAAAAATATATAATTTGACACTTTATATTTAGTGCATTTACGGATTCCACTTGCCAAAACAATGAAGTGGAATTGATCTTAGTGGTTATAGATGCCAAAATTGGCCACAAGCTCAAGATAATTTTTTTTACATAAAATGATATCAATTTGATCACACTAGTGTAAAGTACAAGAAAGATTATGCACTTTTTAAAAAATCACCAAAAAATGTTACTATAAGAGCAAGAACAAAGCCCCCAAAGTTCCCAAAATGAGAATGACTTAGCAACACCTGTGAGAATCTACAATTTATGGAAAAACCATGCACAAAAATCAAAAAATGATTGCACTATTATGTAGAGCATGAAATTCTATCCTAAATAAAAAAAATGCTGAAAAAATGAATGTCCTGAGTCCAAGTAATGAGTTTGAAAATCACCCTTCAAAAGCAAAATGCCAACGGTGAGGTGGGTAAAAAATTCTTAAAAAGGTGTTGACATCATCAAAACCCTAACTTAAATTTGATGGTTTGTAGACCATCGCAAGAATATTCTCTAATCCCACTAGAATATTCTTTTGGTCAGAATATGCTTAAGAATCTTCGAGTGGTCAAAATCTATGAGAAGAATCTGGAACATTCTTCAACAATTTATTCACTAGAAAAATCTTTATTCAAATGGAATATTCTCATGAATCATAGTAGAATCTTTTAAATGGTCAGAATCTTGATCACTGGGTTTCTTTAACTGTTGTTGATTTTAAATTAAACCAACCAATGCTAAAGTTTGGTGGCCCACAACTATGGAGGGGCCACATGGCACCCTCACAGACCCACAGAGGGTATGAGGTACCTGCCTCTATGCAAGTTGATTTTTTTTTTAAAAAAATTAAACAAAATTTTCTTGTTCATATGAAATATATATATATATATTTTTAAAAAGAAATTTCAATTTTTTTTTGAAAAAGAAATAAAATATTTTATTTTCTGAAATCATACCACCATGTGCAGGTTGGGTCGTACGACCCAACCAACAATTTTTTTTTGCCTCAAAGGAAAAATTTCTCCAAAATTAACGATTTGATAATCAATCTATATGATTTTGGGCCTTC
This sequence comes from Sequoia sempervirens, assembly GCA_007258455.2. Classification (NCBI taxonomy): domain Eukaryota; kingdom Viridiplantae; phylum Streptophyta; class Pinopsida; order Cupressales; family Cupressaceae; genus Sequoia; species Sequoia sempervirens. The sequence goes on from VDFB02004908.1 coordinate 41,763, forward strand.
TGAGCATGATGGTGGTGTCCTTTTTGACTTAAAATGCTTCAAAGTGATAGCTACCTCCTAGATCTAGCAACCACCCTCAATCCTCAAACCCTTGTAGATTTGGCCTCTAATGTCCAATTTGGATGAAACAAAAGGTAGATCTGAATTTTTTGGGCACTTTGCACGCAATGGTAAGCTCAAATCTAATGCAACAAGCTCCCAAAATGCACTTGTAATACAAAGTCAAAAAAAGGAAATCCCCCAAAAAATTAGTATTTCTATCAAGTTTTTTTGATTCTCTAGATCATCATATGATGGAAGAGAAGAGCATACTCAAATTTTCAAGATCTACCAAGATCTATCAAAAAATGACTAACCAAAGGCACCCAACCCACTCTTATACCATGTTAGAGTTGGCTATGGAGATGCCCAAGATCTAGAGGCCAAATGGAAAGCACAAATAGATCAATATGCAATGCTCAAGATTGAAATGAAATTGAATATCCAAGAATTTCTCAATTATACAATGTATGAGAAACCCTTGGTTATATAGCCACAATGAGACATATGATTAGACAAGATCATGATAGGTGTCTTAATCTTATGACATGAGACAACTAAATTTTCAAATAAAAATGGAAGAAAGCAAAAAAGGTCAATTGAAAATAAATTTGAAACATTTTTTTGTATTCTATTTTGCTACAACAATTATAGTATGAAGTCAAGAAATACATTTGAATGAATTGGTTATAATCATTTATAATTTTATATTAGGTTAAAAATATCATTTAAATATAATATCTTTAAATAAATATTTTATTACAAAGATTTATTTATTTGTTTTGAATTTTTTATTATATTATTACTATTTGGAAAAGTTAATTCATAAATTTTTGCTTTATTAGTTCTTCATGATAAAAACATAATTGTTTGTTTATGGTCAAAAAGGGAAATGAATTCTTATCATAGAATAAGGATATAACTTTAAATCAAAACTAGAGTCATGATAAGTTTATCAATAGTTCTTCAATTTTGTGAATCTTTTTGATATTATTAATCTATATTATAAAGTTGGTTAACGTAGAATCTTTAGTTTAGTTTTGTATAGTTTAAAGATAAGTGATTTTTTGATATTAATCATAACAATGAGACTTTAGTTTCATGGATATGTGTTTCTAGATCAAAACCAAGTTAATTAGTGTTTCTAGGTCATATTTCAGATTTGGGAGATACAATATCTTAGACCAGCTAAAAAGAACCCCCACTTAGATATCCATGATGGAGTTAATAGAAATCTCACCTGCACATAGGAAAATCCTAGAAGAAGCATTAGCCACGTCCTCCATCCCAACATATCTTGATGCAAATCAATTCCAAGCTATGGTCAGACACCTCACCATGCCACATCTCCTAACATTTTTTGATCAAGACTTCCCAACACAACCATCTCATAATTGCACACTCCACCTTGAAGTCCTAGTGCATAAAAATAAAGTCAAAAGAGTCCTAGTGGATGGAGGTGCATCTCTAAACATTTGTACCCTCAAGTTGATAAAGAATTTGGGATTCTCCGAGGATGTTATTGAAAAAGATAAAGGTATAAAGATCAAGACATGATGATCAAGAAAGAGTGTCTCAAGGAACTATTCAAATCCCTATTCAAGTAGGGACAACTATTATGAAAACTACATGTCAAGTTCTTGACCTTGAATTACCTTACAATATCCTCTTGGGACGTTCATGGATCCATGGGATGCAAGTTGTGGCATCCACCTTCCACCAATGTGTCAAGTTTCCTTATCAAGGACAAGAGGTCACCATCCATGGTGATCCCAAGCCATTTTACTATTGCAAGAATCTGGAAGCCAAGTACTACAAGATCCCTCAAGTCCCAAACAATGATGAGGGGCCCACAACTTTGTACATAGACCCATGTACCCTAGCTTCCACTTCTGAGACAAAGACACCCACCATTCTTGACATCTCCGATATCAAAGTCATTATCCAAGACAATGGGTGTGGGGATTACAAAATGAAGAAGAGTGCCTTCGTAATAGGAGAGTTACCTCAATCTCCTAGGTCTTGCGGGCAACCCCAACCAATTGAAACACCAGCCCAAACCTTTAAAGCAAACCCCTCTAGATTCAGATGTTGGGGGGACCTATGTCAAGTCGTGGTAGATGAAAAAGACATATCAAGTCTACTATACCAAGATGAAAGGCCCGTGCCCGATCTTCCCATGGATGATAATAGAAAAGGACTACAAATGATGCTTGGTATGGGCTATAACAAAAATAAGAAACTTGGGTAGACTGAAAATGGTCTTCTAGTACCTATCATTCCTGAGAAGCATATGAGAAATCTTGGTCTTAGGTGTACCCCTCCAAAAATAACCATACTTGGAAAAAGTTCCCCAGTTAGAAAAGTCAAATCTCCCCTTCAGTTACCAGTGTACACAAGTCTACCATTAGATAAATTTACCTTTGACATAACCGATGTGTGTGATGAGGACCCCATAATTGACTTGCCCATGCTATTCAAGGATTCCTCCCTTCTCATGATTAGTACCCTATCTTTTGAGTCAAAAAACAAAACCCACGAGCTAAACTTAGTCTATCCCCAACTCATTGATTATGACCAATGAGGACCACCAATTCTAGACACATTAAAAATGATGAGGCTCTCTCATAATTCATGGGATTGTGGGATACTGTACCATGTGGAGATCACAAAGTTGGGTTTGACATTGGGGTATGTGCAGGATCATTATGGAAAAAATAGGCCCTTAAGTGGTGAAAAATTCAGAAAAATCAGAGTTAGGCAACTTGACGTAAAAATTTGAATAAGTTATCTATATTATTTCAAAAATATGTAAGAATATAATCTGTAGAAAATTGAATGTAGTTTCTAAACTACTAGTTTTTTTTTTTTTTAAATCTATTTGGTGAAAATTGAAATTTCAATGCAATAGTACTTAAATTTTAGGAAAAAATAAGAAGTAGGTGTCCGTCTAACCACCCTAACCACAATAAAATGATAAATATTTTTATAAGATTTTAGATATAAGTAGAGGACTCATGTCCCGATGTGATGCATAATTTTTGTATTTTTTTCCAAGTAAATAATTAATTATGATTTTTTTATTACAAATTTTAAAAAATATAAAAACTTGTATGTCTAACCACCTTAACTTGGTCTAAACTTCATGAAATTCATTTTTTTCTTTTTTAATCCTATAGTATGTGAATTATAGAATGTGAAACGTGTTTTGGATTTTAAAAAAATGATACTGTTTGAAAGCTATAGATGTTTTTCAATCAACCTATCAATCAGGACTTTAGTCATCATTCAAATAGAAAATGAATAATAATTATTTATTAAATTCAAAGTAAAGAATAATTTATATTAGTGGAAAGCTAAGAATATCCTTTAAAAACCCTTTTCATTTCATCAATTTTGGGTTAAAAAAAGTCATCAGCCACATACCCTACACATACCCATCATATCACCACTTTTTGGCCCATCATGATCTTGCACATACCCATCGTGCTGGACACACATGCCTATTATGGGGAAACGATTGAATCCCTTAGTCGCAAAAGTGAAAATTTAAGAATAATATCTAGGTCTTTGAGTGAAAACCACACTGTGGCACTCTCTAACTCAAAAATAGTAAAAGCAAAGGACACATCCAATGGTGAAAACCTCTCTGAGGTGCCAGAGGATGAGGGATTCAATCTTCCCCTTAGTGTTATTCATTAGGAGAAGTCAACAGTCTTAGCAGAGAAGTGCAATCTAGTCAACTTGGGAACAAAAGAAATGCCACATATCACCTTCTATGCAGAATCACTCTTGATAGAAGAACAAGAACTCCTAGTTGTGTTTCTAAGAGAAAGAAAGAAAAGCTTTGCATGGACCTACACCGACATGCCTGGCCTTGATCCAAAAGTTGTGGTTCATCTAACCATCTATCTAGAAGCAAAAGTAGTAAGACAAAAACTAAGAAAGATGCATCCACAAATAGCATTATTGGTCAAGATGGAATTAAAAAAGCTCCTCGATGCTAGTTTCATATGACCAATTGATTATCTGGGGTGGGTTTCAAATCTTGTACCTATTTCAAATCCCACTAGGGGCATCCACATCTACACTGACTTCAAAGATTTGAACAAAGCATTTTCCAAGGATGATTTCTCTCTCCTAAACATAGATATTATTGTGGATATGATGACAAGACATGAAATGCTATCACTAATGGACAGATTCTCAGGGTACAATTAGATCATGATATCTAAGGATGACCAACACAAAATGGCTTTCACTTGTCCATGGGGGAAAGATTGCTAGAATATGATGCCATTTGGGTTGAAAAATGCAGGAGCTACCTATCAAAGAGCTATGATGCTAATCTTCCATGACATGATTCACAAAACTGTGGAATACTATGTGGATGAAATATTGGCCAAATCAAAGAAACATTGGGATCACATAGCTACGCTAGGCTCCATCTTCAATAGGCTAGAAGAATACAAGGTTAGGCTCAATCCAAAAAATTGTGTCTTCGGGGTACAATCAGGAAAGTTACTAGGATACATTGTATCTACGAGAGGAATTGAGATAGACCCTACCAAAGTCAAAGCAATCCTCAAAATGGAGGCCCCAAGGATATTGAAGCAGTTAAGGGGTTTGTAGGGAAGACTCTGATCCATCTGTTGATTCATAGCGCAACTAGCAGACAAGGCTATCTCATATTCTCATCTACTCCACAAAGCGGTAACATACAAATGGGACGAGAAATGTGACCAGGATTTCAACAAAATCAAGGAGTACTTTCTCACACCACCATTTCTCATGCCACCAATTATGGGAAATCCCTTAATCTTGTATATATATCGGCAACAATAGCGGCCCTTGGCGCTCTCTTAGCACAACATGATGAAAATGGAAAAGAGAGAGCTATTTACTATATCAATAGAACCATGGTGGGACACGAGCTAAATTACACATCCGTTGAGAAGGCTTGCTTAGCAGTCATGTTCGCAGCACAAAAGTTCAAGCACTATATGCTAGCACATCAAATAAAACTCATTGCCAAGATATACCCTCTCAAGTATCTGCTTTCTAAAGTAACGCTCACAGGGTGAACAACTAAATGGGTTATGATCCTGACATAACATGACATTCAATATGTAGAACAGAAGGGCATTAAAGGACAAGAAATTGCAGATCGGTTGGCAGAAGCACCAATGTATTAAGAAAACCCACTTGTATCAAAGTTCCCTGATGAGTCAATCTTTAACCTAAGCATGGTAGATCACTAGAAAATGTATTTTGATGGATCCTACACATCACATGGGTCAGGAGCTGGAGTCTTCTTCATTACACCACAAGGGGATTGCATACCCAAATCATATAAGCTATCTTTTCCTTGCACAAATAACATTGCAGAATATGAGGCTCTTGTCATAGGGCTCAAAATTGCAGTACAATGGTAGATCATGGCACTCAAAGTCTATGGGGATCCGCAACTTATCATCAACCAAGTAAATGATGAATACCAAACGAAGGATGACAAGTTGATCCCATATAAGAAATTGGTGGAAATCCTCAAAGAGTCCTTCATTGATATCACGTTTGAGAAAATACCAAGTGAAAATAAGAGAGCAACAAATGCTATGGTAACAATTGGATCACTACTAGATGTCTCACGCAATGTACCAAAGCAAGAATTCCTTGTAGAGCAGCTTCTCGTACCAACATTTGAGGTAATAGAGTCTGAATTTGTGTGTGAAATCGTTGGTCCCAGTGATCCCTAGTATCATGATATATACACCTACTTGAAAATAGAAGTCCTCCCCGTTGATATAACCCGAACCTTAAAAGAAAATTATTCAAGAAGTCATCCCGCTTTGTTATCTTAGGAGACACCCTATACCATAGGAGTATTGAGGGAACCCTATTACAATGCTTAAACGTTGAGGAAGCTTTGATTGCTTTAACCGAGGTACATAATGGCATTTGTGGGTCACATTCGAGTGGTATGACCTTGGCTAGGAAACTGTCGAGGACTAGGTACTATTGGCTTATAATGGAGAAGGAGGCTCACAATTATGTTTGAAGGTGTTTGCATTGTCAATAGCATGGGGATCTCATCCATGCACCATCTCAGGAGCTTCACCCAATCATTACACCTTGGCCCTTGTCACAGTGGGGGATTGATCTCATTGGTAAAATCACCGCACCATATCTAGTGGACATAATATCATCATCACCGCCACTAAGTACTTCACAAAGTGGGTAGAGGCCATTCCCATGACCTATATCATAGGAAAGAAGATATCCAAGTTCATCCTAAACTACCTAATTTTTTGCTACGGTGTTCCTCAAGCCATTATCTTAGATAACGAGACACCTTTCAAAAACCAGGATGTTTGAGACCTATGCGAAAAGTTCAATATCCAACATCACTTTTCTACTCCATACTACCCCCAAGGAAACGACCAAGCTAGGGCTACCAATAAAACAATTTTGAAAATCCTAAAGAAGACTGCCAATGAAGTTGGTCGTGACTGGAACTTGTAGTTGAATCTCGCTCTATAGGCCTACCAAAAAAGTATCTGTATGCTAATAGGTGCAACCCCATTCTCCCTGATTTATAGATTAGAAGCCATTCTCCCCATTGAGATGGAGCTCTCATCCCTAAGAATACCTTTGCAGAATCTCATTACAAATGAAGAATATCAGGTATCATGATTGAATGAGCTAGAACTACTGGATGAGCGACGCATGGATACTCTGAATCATTTGCAAGTCTATCAGAACCATCTTAAGAGAAGCTAAAACAAGAAGATCAGGAGTTAGACCTTTCAAGTCAGAGAGCTTGTGTTGAAGGAAAATCAAAAAAATGCACCCAATCTAGATAACGAGGGAAAGTTTGAACCCAATTGGTTGGGACCCTTCATCATCACAGTGAGCTACAAATCAAGAGCATATCAGCTATCAACACCAGAAGGCAAGCCTCTATAGGATCCTATCAATAGCACCCATCTCAAAAAGTTTTATGCCTAAAATTTCCAAGGTGTAAATCCAAAAATCCAAAAAAAATCAAAAAATAAAAAAATCTAAAAGAAAAGGATTGAAAACAGTAAAGAAAAAAATTGTCCTCTAGTGAAAACCACTTTGGTGGTGCTTTGGGAAAGTACCTTGGTGAAAACCTAGAAAACAGGTGCGTTGTGTAAATAAGCACTTTCCATCCACCATGATCTCTATGACTTGTTTTGCAACATTCATCCATCACATTCCATTGCATCCTTCCATCACTCATCCATGTCTGCATCATAGCTTGATCATGTGTTTGTATCATGATCCCTCTTAGTACTACTTGGACCATTGCCAAGGTTAGTTTGTGCTACCTATATTGGAGTAGTCTATTGCATCACGTTGGGGGCATGTTCTTATACCTACATTAGATCAGATTCATGTATATTTTTGAAGTCTTCCTTAAAATCAAAAAATCCAAAAACATTCATAAAATCTAAAAAATATAAAAACATCCAAAACATATTAAAAAACCTAAAAAAATAGGTCAAAAAGTCAGAAAAAGTCAAAAACAGAGTCATCTTGTTAAACTACGAGTCTCTGAGCTCTAAACATAGGAAAGGTTGATCTTTGATCATCCCCTGAGATACCTTAGGTCAGTCCTTTAGGAGTCTATTATAATAAACTAGCAATCCATTTGTTCATATCGTCATCAATAAATGAGTTTGTGTCAATTGTACTACATGGTCTCTGTGTGTATAACATAGGTGAGGCTAATCTTTGATCAGCCCCCAAGGCCCCTAGGATAGGTCTTTAGGTTAGGTTCTTGGTCAAAATCTCAAAAAACACAAAAACATTGAAAAACTAGAAAATCAAAACATTTGTAAAACATCTCAAAAAATACCAAAAACAACTTCAAAACATTTCAAAACATCAAAAACATCCAAATATTTGAAAAAATCCATCCATCCCATTTCGCATTCACCTGCAATAAACTCTCACTCGTAATAAATCATCATCGTCCTCAACCTTTGGTGAAACAATCAGAAACAAGTCTAGTAGGTTACAAGTGAAAACTCAAAACGTCAGGGTCTCAAGTCTAGGTCAGTAGGTAAACAAGTTGGTTAACTCTTGGTACTAATAGCCCATCATCCAGTTAGTCCCAAAATCATCTAATATCATGATGTCCTAGGATGCATCCTTCCTACAACAGACACCAAAATCAGGCATCACCGTAGTTTAGTCTTGGCTAGCAGTATGAAGAACATTATCTTGTTTGTTTACTTGATCTTTGTATTTTTGACCTATCTTATTGTTCTCATTCCCATGACCTCTTAATGATGTCTAAACAAAGGGATTTAGAGAGAAAGGAATGGCACAACGATCATTATCTTTTGTTTGTTGTGCTTGTTAGATATTCTTGTAATATAACCTTGGTCATGCTTACTTTGTTTGGCTTGTAGAGAGGATGTTTAGGTGTCTTGTTGACCACATAAGAAGGCTTTCTTTTCTATGTTTTGGTCTGAGATATTTGAAATATCTGAACTACATTTTAAATGAGGTTTCATATGCCAGGTGTGAACAGGGATACTCCTATCTAATTTGTCAAGTCAGAGTCCATCACACTAGACACAAGGCCATCCTGGTTCTTTATACCTTGATGCATCATGCCTATGTGTGTTATCAAACATAAGGTAAGCAAGCCCTTTTAAAATCCCAATTCCTGATAAGAAATACATCATCATCATCATCCTCATCTCTAATAAAGTCTCGTAGATCATGGACTTGTTGGATCCTCTTTTCATCATCTCATTTCTTCTTTCTCCTCTCCGTGCTAACATGGTACCATGGCAGTTAATCAAAACATCACCAATGCATCCATCCTGCATCCACAAACCGTTAGCATGTTGCATATCATTTATATCATATATAATAGGAAACACTGATCATCTCACATGCATTGCATTTCCATCATTTGCATCATAATATAGATTGGTTATTCTAAGCATATAATAAACCATACATTTACATCCATTGCATCATCATATCATCCACATATGCATCATCATATTATACATGAAAAAGATATTGAAAAAGAAAAAGAGCATGTCATAACGTCCCATAAATCTCATAATGTAGATCTGTTAGTCTAAGCATATTAAAATGATTTGCATATCATAAACATTTGCATCCATACATCCATACTCCATACATCATCATCATAAAAGTGCATAGAAATGATACAAAAAAAATGCATCCATGACATCCATAAGCATCTACATAATCATACATCACATCATGTCATATCGAATCACATCACATATAATACATCCATCCATAATGCATAAATAAAGTAGACACATCGCATAGTGAAGCGATCATATCATATATATATCAAAAAATGTAACTATCATGATACAAATCAGAATCATGTGTATGTGTATCAATCAGTGTACAATGGTCACAGGGTTATCAAAAAAATGGAGCCTGTGGATCTCAAAAATAATTAAGTGCTGATCAAATCTGTATGTGGTAGATAGCCCTAGTGGCTGCTCCCCTCGCCTACCTCTCTCAACTTGATCATTTATCTATCTCATCCCTATTTGCTGAGAGTACTCTGGCACCTGAGTTGCTGTAGGTACAACCTGCCTATAATGGAGCCTTTAATACTTGGCCTCTCACACAACCTTGTGGTACATCCATGCAAGAACTATCCTCCCCTGGGATGAAGTAGCTATTCTCTCCAACTGTTGCCTCCTGCTGACCTCCTAGGATAGCTACAACTCTATCGCTTACCTCTGCTGGTGCTTTTGATCTCTCTTGGTAGTGAGAGCCTGGACCTACTATCTAGCCTAGTCCCTCTCTGCTGTAATGGTCTAAAGTTGTGCTTGCAACCCCTAAATATGCCCCTATAGCTACTATATTTGGGCATCTCATGGGTCTGGTTGTGGTGGCTGAGGTGGTTGTGGTGGTTGTTGATCCCTTTGTTGGTGGGAATCTCTCTGATCTGGCTGGAGGGGAGGTGGCTCACCTCCTCTTCCAAGTGCTCCTAGGACCTGTCCTTCCTGTCCCCTCCTCATTGTCCTACCTTAGGGTCTCCTCCATGGTAGCACTACCCCTGGAACTGTGAGTTGTAGTGGGGGCTTGAACCAATCATCATAGGCACGTGTGGTGCCTGGATCTGCTTGTCTCTGCACGTAGGACCATGACCTAGCCACCAACTACCTAAAAGAGTCGACCGCATCAGACACTGGGATCATTTGACCATAGGTGGTCTCTCTGGATGTACGTGCAAAAATAGCCACATATTAATCATCAAGGCGAACCTAAACATCCCCAAACTGTCGGGCTACTTGGTCTAGAAGGTAGCGCTCAATCATAGTGTGCTCGCGCCCCTATATTAATCGGTCCTACCAAGCATAGAATAATTGTTGCCCATCATCATACCAAGTGGGCATATGTAACCATGGCCTCTAGGTGAATACTATCATCTCGTCAATAACTTTGTGCCAGTGTGGTAGGTCTAACCACCCTGTTTGCCTCAAGGTGATGCTACCCTTGTACCTCCAAATTTTTAGGTTGTCTGGATCAACATCGACCACGATGACCATCAGTTGAAGCATGACAATGTTCTCCCAGGCCCAAATGTGTAATAATGTAACACCGGTGCCAATTGCTCAGCTGTCACAATAGGAAAAATCATGCAGATCATGATATAATGAGGCCAACATCATTGGTCCCCAAGCAAACTGAGTCCTCTCCTGAAGCATCCACTCCCAAGCTAGGCCCCATCCCAAGCTGAAGTTTTTCCTCTTCGGTCTGGAGCCACTAACCCTGATATGATCACAACAATAATCAACCTGAAGGTCAACACCCGGTGCCTGTAATAGTCTAGGTCGAGCTAGCCCTCAAAAAGTGTAAGCTTCTCAACCTCTAGGATCTCGAAGCATGCGTCATCACCAATGCTAGTATCATAGATAACTCACTCACTGTGGATCAGAAACTGCAAGATGCACCAAACGTCCTCCAATGTAACAGTGGCCTTGCCAGTGGGAAGGTGAAAGGATGAGGTCTTGCTATGCCACCTCTCAGCTAGCATTGTCATCATCGCCAAGTGGATCCTGATGGTAGGTGCATAAGCAATGTACCAGAGACTGATCTCGCCTAGGTGCTCCTCTCGTAACTCATGTAAACCGCTCAATTTTCTCAGCACCGAGGGTCGATGCTTGTGTGAATGGACAAGGTTTCTATCCTCCTACACTCATAAAGCCACAACGTCAAAATTTGTAAAATTTTTTACCTCATTTGGAGTTTTTGACACAAGGACAACAATTGCATTGCTATTTGCAATGGTGTCACCCTTTCGAACTCCAAACAACGACGCTAGACCCCTTCAAAATGAAAACTGAGCCACGACATCGCTATTTGCACATGCAGGCCTCTTTGACCTAAAAACCCTAAACCTAAAATGAATCGTGGCATCGCCATTCACAATGGCATCGCCATTTGGAGTTTGCAACCTAAAAGATAAATTGGTACGCAACATCACAATTCACAATAGCGGCGCTATTTGACCCCTAGAGTTGCCGATTTTGCACTTTTAGCATTGCTATATAACGACATTGGACTCTTGGACCTTTCAAAACGTAATAAATGTGCTGAAAAATTGAAACTCAAGGTCAGGTTAGGATCACATACCGTTGGTCCTGCACCTGTAGGTCTCTGGTACACTCGAACTCACTTGGAAATGTGTCAGGGAAGCACTCTTTACACCATTTTGTAGGAGGGTCAAAGCTCAAAACGATGAAAATCTCAAGGTGTGAATGCAAAAATGAATGGAAAGTGACCCCTCCAAGGCTATTTAAGCATGAAAATTAGGGTTGTTTTGCCCCTTTTTAGCTGTCAAACTAGGGTTTTGTGCCCCCAACCCCATTTTTTTCCCAATCGAAGCTCATTTCAAATCTTTTTCTTGTGTTTTGGCACATTTTCAACATCCAGGAGCCTTTTTGAACCTGTTGGGCAACTTGTCCTCTTTTTTTTCAAGAAATCACCCAAAAATCCAAATTTTTGTCCGACCTCTCGAGGGGGCAGTATACCAGTGTAATTCTTCTCACTAGGGTAGTAGTGGGTCATTCGAAATTTTTTTAGAAAAGTTTTAAATTTTGATCTCAGTAAGATTATTCTTTGAAGCAATGCAACATGTACATTGCTTCAAAGAGGGGCAAAATGTAGACACTCAAAATATCCTGATTGATATCATGCACTCGATCCTGATTCACTAACACCGATTCTTCCTTAATCATCCATACTAACCATTTAATTGAATAATCTTTATTTGATTAAATTCATTAAATTCCTCCATTTTCCTCTTTTAATTAAATAAATCAATTTTATTTAATTAAATCCTAATGTTCCTCTTTTAATTAAATAAATCAAATTTATTTAATTAAATCCTAATTTTCCCCCTTTAATAAAATAAATCAACTTTATTTAATTGAATCCCGATGTTCTTCATTTAATTGGATAAATCATTTTATTTAATTAAATTACTAATCTTCCACTATCTTCTCATTTTATTTAAATAAATCTAAATATCTAAATCAAATGTCATATCAACTAATTCCATCCAAGTTAATTAAATCCTAATTAACTCCTAACACTAATCCCCCATTCCTCTAGCTTTTGCAAGTTGCACATGTAAATCAATTTATTTGATTTATCAATTCCTCCTTTTTCCATTCAAATATGGCATATTCTTGGAATATTCCACTTATTTGAATTCTCCCTCCTAAAGGACTTTTGTCCTCCAACTTGGCATTAAAGGCTCTTACATGTCCTCTCCTTGAGCCAACTTGGCATCAAAGGCACTTACATCCCCTCTTGCACAAGCCATCTTTTGAATTTCAAATTCCACCTACATGCATTTAACATGCACATTGTTCAAAATGTGCTCCACTCTCCTTCATTAGCATGTTTACAAGTGGCACAATGCCATTGGTTCAAGTTTAATCCCACATTCTTTCTATTCTCCATTCTTCCATACTTCTTTGCTATAAAGAGAGGACTTCTCTATTGATTCGAGATCCACAAATTTATGCAAGATTACTATCTACATATTTGAGTAAGTTCATCCACCATTTTCATCCAAGTTTTCATAGTTTTTATCAATATTAGCTACGTTATTGACAAATTTCATCAAGGAGCACACAATCATCATCAAGTTCATCAAATATTTGCAAGGAATTGGGAAAGGGCTTCTTTCCACATCAAAGAAACACCAATTACCCCATGGGATGTTGGTTTGAATGTTTTGAACAAGATTTAGTAGCTTTCATTTGATTAAATTTGCTTTGTTTCTTGTTGATTGTGTTTGAATGAATTGCACGAGGAATGCTTGTTTTATATTTTTTTATTGATTAACATTGGATTATTTGATCATGTTTGAACAAGTCTAGACCAAGCATTCACAATTAGATTTTTGGTTGAAATTTAGTGAAGTTTAAATATTTTTAAAGAATAATCGTTGATCACAAGTCTAATCTAAACTTTTCCTAACATTATAACTAGTAATGAAATTTTATAGCATAATAATTCACCTAAATTTTATGGGAGGATAAAGGTAATTCAAATATGTTAAAGTGAACAACCATAATAGATTAAATATTCAATATATCATGTGTGGGACTTGTATCTCAAAATTGTATAATTAACAATTGGGAAACTTAATCCTACCTAAGTCTCCTAGTTTTTATGTTAAAATTTAAAAGTTATATTTGATCAAGGGTGCTTATTGAATTCTTAATAGGCCAATATTGTCTTCTTAATCCCATGCAACATAGTTTTAACCTTACATTATTTTTTGAAATTTCAATATTTAAGATTTTTTTTTTTGTCTATTTAAAGTGATCATTACATACTCGAATCCTCACAAAGGTTTATAAAATATAAAAGGTTTATGAACCATTTATCATGATGTTGTGACTTCTAATCTCATGGTTGATAAGTCCACAAGGTTTGGAAGAAACAAAAGAAGAAATAATATGCATAAACTATGAAAAAGGGAAATATTTCGTAAGGAAACTTTGAGGAAAAAATACCATGATTTCGTTGAATTAAAATAATATTAAAGCCACAAATTTCCTTGTGGTTACATACGAGGGATAGAAAGAGACAAAAAGATATTGCAAGAGAAAATTATTATAAATAATAAATTATTCATGACAAATTAGAAGTAGTTATCTAAAGAAGGAGCAACAAAAGTTTTGCATGCCTTTACATACTTTTATTTTTATTTTAAACTATAGTTTTCTTAGTGATCTCATTATAAATGATATAAAATTTGTATGTTTTAGAATTTCCTTGGTTTTATTAACTTCAAGTATTCTAGTATTTAGTTTTTTTAAGTATTCTAAATTTTTGGAATAAATGTAATTGTGTATTTTTCTTAAATATATAGTAAATATGTGTTGGATATAACTTTTGCTCTTTATTTGAGCTATGTATGGATAGTTTGAAATTGGTGTTGAATTTATTATTTATTGTATTAAGTTAGTTGTGCTTAAAAAAAAATTGTCTTTAAATAAATATGTGCATAAGAAAACTAAAATATTGAGTTGAAAGGTTTTTGTACCCAACACATTTCCATTTTTAATTCATTAGTTATATTTTAACTCATTTCACCCTAACTAGTAATAGGAATCAACATTAGAATAAAAGAAACTAACTTCTTGTGGATGTTGTCTCAATTTCAATAATTTTGACTTCAATTTTTTGAAGGTAGGATTGGAGTTCCCAACAATTTTATAACTCCAATAGGAACACATGAAGATATGTAGACCACTTTTTATGTTGTTACAACTTATTCTTTATATAGTAATAACCATAATAATTTATTATTGTGGACATGGAAAAAGTATCCCTTTTTCCTTGCTTGATATGGGAATAATTAACGAGAAATTGGACTTAATGAGGCCTTGATTTAGTGTTGTGAGGTGTTTTTCACATCCACACTAGGTCTTGAACCCTTGCAAATGTATTTATTGATATATTGTAAAGGTGTTGTAAAGTGTTGTAAAAGACTTTCACACTTCTCTAGACTTAATGGATCTATTCTTCCCCTATTTCAATGTTATAAAATGTATTTAATTGCATCTTCACATTAATCTAGAAGGCTTATAAATTAAACCTAATTCTAATCTAGTTTTGTAATGTGTCTTACACATTCACATTGGATGTTGTGCCTTTCTAGGCTATGTGGACCTCATTCTAATATTGCAAAGTGTATTTAATCACACTTTCACATTGAAATTTGTGTCCCTAGCCCTAATTACCCTTTTCATCATCATTAATAGGCCCCTATGGCCCCATATTGTGCATCTCGAGGCTTAATTTGATCAAAGACCCGACTAGAACAACATAAAAACTGAAATTCTTCATTCCTCGATAATCTAGCTGACAAAAGAGCCCTTGTGGGACCAAGTTGCCCATTTGGGAAAATTAGTCCCATCCAGGTGGGACTAAGTCGCCCAGCTTGGTGACTTAGTCCCATTTGGGCTATTTTCAAGGTTCGAGTGGGAAGAATTGGATTTTGAGTTTATTTTTCCTTCATGTCAGCCTTAGGGATCAAATTAATCAGAAAATTAGGTGGCTTGCCTATAAATACAAGCTTTTGAACCCTAATTCATGACTCATTCATCATTCATCTTCCATCTCAAGTCAAGCAAGCTAGGGTTTTAGCATTCTAAGTCATCAAGATAGCTTTCTAAGAAATTCAAGGGTAGATTCTTCATCTTTTGATACAAAAAATAAAGATCTATCATAATGGAAAGTCTCTAATTCCATTATTTCATGCTTCATTACATTATTTCTTCGTTTTGGTTTAATTACCTAAAAAGGGGTTTGACTAAGGCAAACCCCCACGATTCCCTAACATTCACCATTTCTCTCTCTTTCCTTGTGTGTTTGCATATTTAGGTACTTTGAGGGTTTGGAAATCATTGAAGGATAGATTACAAAGTTTTTGAAGATATCTCCTTGTTGGCTAGGTCAAGATATCAACAAAAAGTCACTTACAGTGTCGAAAATCAAAGTTTCAGAACCGAACACCTGTCAGGAACTGAAGTGCAGACCGAGGGCTTCCGTTTCCACTTTTGAATTTTGAGAAAAGTCAAAGTAGACCAAGTCACCAACAGTGGTGACTTAGTCCAATTGTACCTAATTTTCAAAGGTTTTTACAGATCTGGATACCCATTTGGCTGAAACGAGCTCTGATGCAGTTTTCTAGATCTGGGACTAAGTCGCCTAGAATGGCGTAAGTGTCCTAGTAGGCTAAAATTCCAAAATCAACAGCATATCTAGTCTTCATTCTAGTCCTCAACACATTTCTAGGTGAACCTCTTCAGCTTTGTAGTTTTATGTTTTGTTTCATAATCATTTCTAGGTCATTTAGTACATGTTTGCATACAACACTATGTTTTCAAACAATGTGCATTTCTTTCGTTTTCATTTAATAATCAATATCTTTTACCTATTTGCTGCATTTAGATCACTTCATTTAGGCATATTTCCATCATACTTACATTAGTCTTGAGTGTGGACAATGTCCATTTTGGCCCATCTCTATCATTTTAGGTGAAAAACCCTAAAAGTGCAAGGGAGTCTTAGGGTGCCAAAATCTTTGTCCACAATTATTAATATAGATGATGGTCTCTTTTCCTTGCATGTAGTACCCCTCCGATTTGCTTATGTTTTCTGAAAGTGTTTTTACTTTGATAAACCATGATACTATGTTGTTGTTATTTGGTCATTGACATTGGAGCCATGATGGTTTTTTATATTTAGATGTGACGGTACACTTTATGGATAATTATTGTTTGTGATATGCTTTTTGGCTAACAAAGTTGATTATTTGAGTTAATATTGATATATGCTCATTTGTAGTTAATTGGTGTTTTAGTTTTGTTAGTTTTGATGTGACACTGTATTGGTCAAGGGAACGGGATTGCATCACTCGCTTTCGAGCGCCCTATGATTCCATGATTTTCTCTTCACGGTGTGTTTGATTCATGTACGACATATTTTTTGATTGCATGATTGTAGGTACATGACATTGGCTCCACCTGGATTCACAGGTTTGAGCGTGTCCATTGCCCAACGGTACAGTTGATTGGGAGATAGTAATAGGGTTTTCCTTGTCAAGCCACAACCCTAGTCACAGTGTGTCGTCAATCTATGTTTGGTTTTGTTGAGTTGTCATGTTGTCCCCATTTGCCTTGTTATTTATTTATTTATTTGTAAGATTTGTTCTATGGAAATTAATGTTAATGCTTTAAATGGTTTTTAATGATTATTTAATTAATTTTGATTAATATTATTAGAAGCTTTGTATTTAATTTAATTAATTAAATTTAATCATTTTGTAAAGTAATTTAATCCTTGAGATTAAATTTATTTTATAAGGTAATTAAATTAATTAGATTAAATTTAAATTAGAAATTATTATGTTAATTTTAAATTATTAAAATACATTGATTTCTTGTAATTATCAAAAGGGAAATATTTGTGATATGGTTAAAAGATATTTTATATTTGACACGTGTTAGAAAATCAATTAACACAATAGTTGAGAATTTATTCTCAGAGAGATAGGCAATAACTAAAAAGAGGAAAGAGGTTACTTCACGGGAATGGAAAAGATATTTTTGGGAGGAAGTTGTTGAAAATTGAAAAGAAGTTCTTGAAAAATTTAGCTTTGGTTTTTGGTTTTCTTCTTTCTGAAAAGTGATATTTTAGAAGAAGCTTTGACAATTTGGAATCTACAGAGGAAGCTCTTCTTCAAACTTCAATTTCTCAAGCTTCTAGAAACAGGTTCTTTTAATTATTTTTATTGTTTTACAAATTGAAAAGATTTCCTATACAAGAAGTATTTGTGTAAAAGCTTTAATTTATTTTATAAATTTGAAATATTTCTTTGTTTGATAATTTTCCATGAGCTATAGAAAAAATTATAGTGAAATCTGAGAGCCTCTGTTGAAATTGTTTTTAAACAATAGAAAACCTAGAGGGAAAACAATTGAGAAATTTGGAAAATCTCTATAGGAATGGTTTTGATATGGCGCTGAAGGCTCTAGATCGACATTTGAGAACATGTAGTTGAAAACTTATGTGTATCAGGTTTTTAAATCATGGTTTTTTGTGTGGAATGCATGTGTTATGTCATTCTGATCTTCTTTGATCTATATAAAGATTCACTGTAGTTATGGTTTCATGTTGATGAACATATGTAATTAGTTTTTAAGTTTTGGTTCAAAGCAATTGTAGATCTTGGAATGTTTATATTCATTGGTTGCAACATTTGAAACTAAAATATTGTCAAGGTTAAATAATCTCCTGACTCCATTCTCAACTTGTTCCAGCTACAACGCTTGAATTTAGAAGGGTGCAGACATTTAAATTATGCTCCCTAATTCATTGGCAGCTTGTAATAGCTGCAACACTATAACATGGTAGGGCGCATAGATTTAAATAACCTCCTTGATTCATTTGGGCACCTATCGCTGTTGTAGCACTTGAAAATAGAATGTTGTAGAGGTTTAAATAATCTCCTTGATTTCGTTGTTAACCCGTCTTAGCCGCAACACTTGAAACAAGATAGGAAGTTTAAAGATTTAAATGTACACCTTGATTTTTCTAGTGATCTATCGCAATTGTAGCTCTTGAACATAAGATCTACAACCAAATAGAAATACGCCTTATAAATTCAAAGATTTATAATCTTGAAATGTTTCATTTCCAGATTGTAAATGTTTGTTCCTTATACCGTGACTTGTGTGACTTGTTTATACAGTCAGTTAATGAATGCTAACCTTCTAAAAGATCTCATTTATGTTACACGTTCTGCATTTGACTTGTTTTAAATTAGGATTTGGGTGGTACGTTTCTTCTATGATTTGTATTCTAGCGAATCTCATTTGATTCCCTATTGGCCGCCGAGCCTCCATTATTGTGGGATATCTGTAACCGAACACATAGCTATAGTGTGAGTCAATATTTTAGATTATTTCATTTAACATCACCTTTATTCTCTATAAAACAACGCCTTTGTTCTGTAAATAGTGGAAATAATTCACTAAATGGACTCATTATTGGTGGTTTCAGACTTAAGTTTACTCTAAAATCAATCTTCCTATTGCTACGTCACTTATCTTAGCCTTCAAACTTGTCTCATCTAGTCTCACATGCCATGCAACTGGCAATTGATTTAGGTGTGAATTGGAAGTGTGGCTTTAATTTCCCTTACTAAAGCGCCCCTTTCTCCCACCCAGGTCTATAGGTTATGTTTATGAATGCAGCCAATTGCCTAAGGCATTAGTTGCATGTGATAAGCCTTCGATCCTTATTTTGTGGAATATATATATATATTTATATATAATTGTGTGTGAGGGTGTTTCAGTTGTGATTATGAATTTATATAAATATGTGTAAATATATTAATATAAATATAATATGAATTATAAATAAAAGAAATTGATTATAATAAATTTGAGTATATAGTCTTAAAAAAATAAAAATTATTATGATGTTAAAATAAAATATAGATGCTGGTATTGGCATGGTGTGATGGTTTATAGGTGGCATTGTTGTTCTTGCCACCAAGGTTCAAACCCCATTGGGGTGGTATTGTTGAATGGTTGTATCCGGTTCATAGCTCCGGTCAAAAGCGTTTACCCCTTGAATTAAAAAAAATAAAATAAAATATAGATTATTTATTTAAAGGTTTCTTGTGATCTATCACTTTGAATTGTGTTAGTAAATATTGATTGTTTTTAAAGAACAATGAGTAGATAAGTTTCTTGAATGTATATATATATACATATACATACATTGGTTTATGTTTTAAGAGAAAAGATTGTTATGTCAAAAATTTATACATCTCTAGTTATTTATAGAACATGTATTTATATGATTGTTGATTAAAGCGAACTCTTGGTGGTTTTTGATGGGAAATAGTGTAATGATTATAATTTATGGGTGTACTGTTGTAGTATTGAGTTTTGTTTTATTCTTCCAAAGGCTAGGGAAGTGGAAATTGTATTGTTAAGTTTATTACGCTTGGACTATATTGTTTGATTACAATGAATTCACTTGAAGTATAGCCTTGCACAAATTATTGTTACCTTTGAGGCAAGTTAGAAATTATATGGTCTTTGCCCTGATTGGGATGTATACATTCTTGGCTTTGTTTTATTGTGCATGATAGTTGGCCTTGTAGTTGATGTTGTGTTATTGTATTTTCTTGAAATAGAAATTGGATTTAGGAAATCCTAATGGTAGTTTTATTATTTTCCTAAATTTTCTTTTTAAGTTGTGATTTCTTTTGTTCATTTTTTTGGAGCAATTGGTTAGTCGTGATTTTGTAAGTCTTCTAGATGTTGTAATTTTATGAGGGGGTTGTATTTTATGGTTCAACCCTTTGATTTACCTTGAGTAGTGCACTTGGTTATGAATCAATTTGAACACCCAGTTACTATGAACGAGATGTGTGATTTAATTTGAACACTCGGTTACTACGAACGGGATGTGTTGCCTCTTATATTTTGGATTGGGATTAAATATTTGTTTATGCATAGTGTTTACCCTTGGGTTTTGGATTAGATCCTTGTGTTTTCAGTAGGGGAGTGGTTCTCAATGGGGGTTCGACACACAAAGGGGTGCCAGGGTAACTCACTAAGAGTTTAATCAAGTGATAACTTAAAAAGAATTAAGGGAATGAGAAACTCTCACAATAATAAAGATTATGAATGTCTCTCTCATGGCCCTCAAGTGCTTGTTTAGGCTTGAGGTGAGATGAGTACATAGTTTTTTTGGGGGTCCAACAGCCAGTAGAGGCAGCCAGGGTAACCTAGGATGGGGATCTGGTAGCCTAGGAAGGTTACACCAAGGTAACCCACAACAAATTATGTGTGACACTCCTCCTATGACAACAGTTTAATGGTTCAGTTTGTCATGCCCATAATTTTTTTTGTTAGAAAAACCCAACTTTTTTTTTTTACAAGCATATATATTCATTGACACTGTAAATGTCAAGATGAGATAACATGATTACAAGTGTTCCTTCCAATAATATTATCATTAAGTTTGAATCTTGTCATCGCATTTGACTAATAGGGCATATTAATTCAACTTAGTCGAATCAATTTCACTAGAGATTAGTTTATCCTAATATAATTAACTTGTCAATTGTGTGAGTTAGCGGTTAAGGATTTAGAATACCACAATACTCAAATAACACCTGTATAAATTGTTTTATGGAAATATCTTCATGTAACTTTTAAATTAAACCCCCTTTTTAACCAAACTCACATCTAAAATGTTTCGCTACCCTTGTTTGAGCAATCTACTAAATCTTGAATTAAATATTAAATAATTTCTATATGTCTAAGCTCTTGATTTTAGTTAGAAAATAACAAATCATTTAATTACATGGGTAATTCTTGTCATGCCTAGATTTTCCCACTAGAAATACGCAATATATATTTTTATTTTTTTTAGACAGAGCTACAAAACACTAACAATTGTTAACCATGTATGTGAATGGAAATACACCATATGCATTAGATGAAGTTGCTTGTGCAACTCACCATTGATATGCCACTCGATAACCCTATCGTCACTTCACATTTGAAAAAAAAGTACTACTCTTATTACAATAAGCTAATAGTTGAAAATAACATTCAAACTAAACCTGAGAAAATAAGACAATCTATTAATATATATTATCTATTTATCTAATTGTCATTTATATAAATTCATTTGTTCTTATAGATATAAACTTTATGAAATCAAAATATATATATAATAATTGAAATAATTATGAATACCTTTTGCAACTAAAAGAATTATTTCCTAAGATTATCCTTTAATATTATATTTCTTATTAATAAATAAATAAACTAATTTCAAATAAACAACATAATACTCTTTTTTTTTTATTTAAAGGAAAGTGGAATTATTTATCTTTTTACCTTTATTCATGCTCTTACCTTAATTTACTATATCTTTATCTAAAGGAGTGGGAATATGGTCTTTTGTCTTCTTTAATGAAAGACTATTTAACGGTTAGAAAAGAGTTAAGAAGATTCTTTAAAGCTAATGTGGTTTTGTATTTTTTTCTGGTTTTTTTTTTTCTTCTATATGACTTGCGTTACTTGCACGTTAACCGTGACTATATTGCATTGCAAGGATATATATATATTATTTGCTCTCTTCTTTCAGTGTTAGATTGATAGTCATGGGAATTAGATTTCGTTGAAAACTGTGTGTGATATGTGACAACTAAACGGGTGGGCTAAACACCCCATATAGTTCTTCCCATTGACTCCTCGATGTCTACTTCCTCAGTTCTCATTTGACAATCTGAGATGCATCAAATCGGGCTATATTAGTTGGATTCTCCATTAAGATATCTGACTTCAACCCAATGATTGGATTCGCTATCCCTCCACTCTTCTCCATGCAATAGGATATCCTTGATTTTTCTAGGCATTGCATCTATGAATACAGTACAATTTTCGTCAATTTCTCTGCTTATGAACATTTGGGATAGGTACTTCACAAAGCATTATATTATTGAATATCAGTTTCAAAGTTATTGTTGTGGTACGAGCTATGGCTTGGGTAGCCTCTTAAGCCAAGATCTTATTAAATTGTACTTGAATATATTTAAAGAACTAGGCAAGGTGTTACATTGAGTGGAATACACCATACTTATAATTAATACTAGGCACCAACCTCTGTCAGAAATGCTGGTGTCAACCTAATGCCTCTGATAACAATGTTGACTTAAATATTACATATAAAGACAGACCCTGCCAGTACGTGCAAAAATAGTTTTAGATATTCGCTCCACCTCTATACAATCATATGTTTTCATTTGATCACTTGTACCTTATCCCAGAGCGTTTCATATTTTAATATGCAACCACAGTACGAATGCATAGAATCACACACTAGAATTAATGGAGAGCATCTTACCTCCAAATTTTATACTGGTTCAGTCAAACAAATCCACTTGAAAGTGTTAGCAATATCCCAAATCAAATTATCAATAAAAAAGTCTGACAATTTCACACATGCCAAAATCAAGAGTAAGTGAGCAAGGAGTCATGCCTGTGTCCATGCCGATTGCCAGATCTCCCATTATTACTATGATTCTATGCCACCCACCTCTACAGAAAACTCTACCCTCCTTACTTTCTAGTAACATTATATAGGTAGGTAGTTGTATGCTGGCAGAAGAATTCAATGAAGGGCGGTGACAAGTTAAGCCACTTGTGATTTGACTTCACTGTTATACCAATATTTGTGATTCCCCTTGGTGCCTAAGATTGCATTTGATGGGTTTTTTTTATCTACTTGACACCATGCTTTTTGATGAACGCAATAGTGAGACCATATTCAGCGGTAATGAAGCTATGGGTTTGCGTGTTTTCTCATGGTCAAAATGAGAGTATAGAGCAGAATTCATCTTTTGTTTTAGATGTTATTCCTACATACCCTATATATGGCTGTTCTGAAGTGTCTCAGATGGAAATGTTAGATTAGACTTTCAATTACAGGATAAAGTTTTTCCCCCAAAAAAATCTCCTTGGCAGCAAAATGATGCAAACAGATTTTGTGAAATGTGACTCTGGTATGGTTCGACTTCCATTGAGGTCATTGTGACTGAGAGAAGACAAATTTTATGCTCTTATTCCATTTACCATGCGTATATAAGAGTTCTTATTGTTATGGGTAGTTTATCTCCTCACGGGTTGCCAACCTTATGAGGCACGAAAGTGATCTATGGAGTGGAGCCCTCCATAGGGGTGAGTCTCCTCAAGAAGAAGGCTCGCAACCGCTCTGTGATTGGGTTGTGGCCCACATAGAGATCCATCCCTCTGCTATACTCGGATCAGTCTCTTAGAACTTGTTTCCTATTCGCAGTATGCTTTCCTTAAAATAGATTTGAATACCACTAAAAGTTTTTGTTAATTTCTATAACCCAACAACAAATTAATTGCACAATAAATTCACAAAAAGAAATCTGATTTATAACAATTAATACAATTGGGTTAATTAATAACTAATAACAGTGGAAGCAAAAATAATATGAAGCCAAACACAAAAATACAATAACACAGATATACCCAGGAAACCCCAATGTGGGGAAAAACCTCCAAATGTTGGATCTTCTATTCAGCCTAACAGCAAAATTTTCTTTTTTAAAAATACAATTATAAGTTTGCTACAACAATCTTGTATTTATAGAGCCTAGCAGCTTTACTTAGTGTGCAAGGAAAGAATCTTTCCTTGCTTTCTTTGGCTTTATTTACACATAAATTCACTCTAGGATTTATCTTATCCTCACAAACTCAGAAACATTCTATTTAAAGAATGAAAACTACTGTTGCTGAAAATCCAACTCGAATTGTTTTAAAGCAAATCTAATCTTGAGTTGCTTTAAAGAAAATCCATATCCCACTTTTCAAGCTACAAAAATCAACACTCCCTCTTAGCGAGGAAAGTGTTCTGCACCACACCCAACTTGTCCCTGAAGAATTCAAACTTGCTCTTCATCAAGGCCTTCATCAGGATATCTGCTATCTATTCGTCCGTAGGAATGTAATTGAGCTTCACTATCCCCTTCTCCACACAATCTCTGATGAAGTGGTACTTGATCTCAATGTGCTTTGACTTGTCATGAAACACTAGATTCTCAGAGAGTTTGATGCAACTCTGATTATCACAGTAAATGACTGTAGGATCCAACTCTTGATTAAAGAGCCCAACTAGAAGTTTCCGAAGCTAGATAGCCTCACATGTAGCCATACTGGCTGCCATATACTCGGCCTATGCAGAACTCAATGCAACTAACTTTTGTTTCCTGCTGTACCAAGAGACTGCTCCTGATCCCAAACTGAAACTGCACCCTGAAGTGCTCTTTCGATCAGCTATACTTCCTGCCCAATCTGCATCAGTAAACCCCTTGAGCTTCACTCCATCCTGCTGAACATACTTCAACCCATAATCAACTGTGCCTCGGAGATATCTCAAAACATGCTAGCAGCTATCCGGTGCACACGTTTAGGTTCCACCATACACTGGTGAGTGAGTTCAGCAAAACAAATGTCGGCCTGGTGTTGACCAGATACATAAGAGAGCCTATCAACTGTCTGTATAAAGTAGGGTCCATTGCCTCTGATCTAGAAGCATCAATCTTCTTCCAATTGGTCACAAGTGGCGTTGAAATAGGCTTACAGTTTTCCATCCTGAATCGCTTCAAGATATCAATTATGTACTTCCCTTGTCCAAGGAAGATCTCTCCCTCTTTCTACCACAACTCCAATCCCAGAAAGTAGTGCATCAACCCCAAGTCCTTCATCTCAAACTCTCCTGCAAGATCCCGCTTGCAGTGTGCTATGAGCTCCTCTGACCCTGTGAGAAATAGGTCATCAACATATAACAACAATATGAGAAGTTCACCCTTCACTTGAACATAGTACAGGTTCGAATCTGCCTCACTCTTGATGAATCCCACAATCTACAAGTAACTATCAATTCATGAATACCACGCCCTAGGAGCCTGCTTGAGTCCATATAGTGCTCTTTTCAACCTGCATACATGAGAATCCCTCTCATGTGCTTCAAACCCTTCTGGTTGCTCTATGTAAATCTCTTCCTCAATCACCCCGTTAAGGAAGGTTGTCTTTACATCCATCTGATGAATCCTCCAACCCATTTGTGCTGCTATAGAAATGATAGCTCTTATGGATGAGTACCTGGCTACTGGAGCAAAGGTCTCATCATAGTCAACTCCTTTCTTCTGTGAAAACCCTTTAGCCACAAACCAGACTTTGAACTTTTCCACACTACCATTTGCAGCATGCTTAATCTTATACAGCCATCTTGAGCCCACCACAGACTTATCTTCTGGCCTTGGTACTACCTCCCACACACTGTTCTTCATGATGGAAGAATACTCTTCCACCATGGCATCTCTCCACACTTGGTGCTTGGATGCCTCCTGAAAGTTGGAAGGCTCTACTTCAATTAATTCACTCATAAGTGCCACATACTCAGAATAACGTCTGGGAGCCCTTCTTTGTCTAACTGAATCTTGAGGATCACCTACATATTCTTGAGCTTCTCTCGATGTCTGCTCAACTGCCCTATTTCTCCTCTTTTCTGAAATAGGAATCTGAGGTTGAGGAATTATTGATTCCTCCTTCTGATCACCTTGCTTGGCCTGCTCGCTCTTCTCTCCAGCTTGCGTGACTGAAGTTTGAGGAATTTGTGCTACCTCAACTGTGGATGTTTTTTCCTCCTCATTCATCAAGTTACTTGACTTCTGAAGAGCCCTCTCTTCCTCAAACTTCACATCTCTACAAACCACTATTTTCTTGAGAGCAGGAATATAAACTTGATAAGCCTTAGAAGTTTCATTGTACCCAACAAGGATACCCTTCTCCGCAGTAGGTTCCAACTTGGTTCTCTTCTCAACAGGAATGTGACAATACACAAGGCATCCAAAGATGAGAATGTGCCCCAAATCTGGTTTCTTACTAGTGAATGCCTCTTCTGGAGTCAATTTTCCCAACACTTTGTGAGGGATCCTATTCTGCAAATACACAACGGTGTTGCAAGCTTCTGTCCATAAGAACCAAGGTAGATCCTGATCATGAAGCATGGCCTTGGATGCTCCAACAATAGCTCTATTCTTTCATTCAACAACCCCATTATGTTGAGGGTTGTACGAAACTGTCAACTCTTTCTTAATACCTTCCTGAGCACAAAAATCTTTGAAGGCATTCGAGGTATACTCGCCTCCATTATCAAACCTCAGTATCTTGATCTTCTTCCCAGTTTGGTTCTCCATGAGAGCCTTAAACTCTTTGAACCTACTGAAGACCTCATCTTTATTCTTCATGAAATATATCCATGTCTTCCTAGAGAAATCATCAATGAAGGTAACATAATACTCATATCCATTCAAGGATGTTGTTGACATAGGTACACACACATCTGAGTGTACGAGATCCAAAATCCCTTTAGATCTAGTGTTGCTGATTGGAAAACTGGTCTTGGCATATTTCCCAAGAGCACAACCCTTGCACACCTCATGCTTTTCTGTCTTCATCTCAGGCAACCCTGTCACTATTTCCTTAAGAATATTAAGTGCTCCATAGTGAAGGTGAGCCATCCTCCTGTGCCACAATTCTCCTATCCCTTTACAGCTACTAACCAACGCATGTGCTAGCTCAAACTGTAACCAAAACAAGCTTCCATGCCTGACACCAATCACTTTTGCAATCTTGGAATCTTTGGGACAAATATAGACTTTTCCCCTCTCAAAGGTCACGATGTAACCCTTGTCTTCCAAGGCAGAAACTGAGATTAAACTCTTTGTCATGCCAGGGACATACAACACATCCTCCACCAACAAAGGTTTACCAGACTCCCTCTGAAACTTGATGGTGCCAATACCAGTTGCATGGTACTTGGCATTGTCTCCGAGCTCAATATAGAAATCCAGCTTCTTCTCCTCCAACTTGGTGAAACATTCTTTGACTCCCGTCATGTGGCGAGAAGCCCCATTGTCAATATACCATACCCTATTGGCAATTGAACTTGAGAGACAAGCAATGAGCGAAAAATCATTTTCAAATCGAGATGCAAACTCATCCACCTCTGCTGTAGCAGAAAATTGCTTCTTTTGCTTGTCCTTATTTTTCTTATTCGGACATTGACTGGCATAGTGACCCATCTGATGGCAGCAAAAACATTTAATCTTGCTCAGATCTTTCTTCTTCCCACTCTTGGAAGAAGAACCTTCCGATTGCTCTTTATTGGAATTCTTCTTACCCTTGCTTGCAAGAGCAAGATTTTCTTCATATTGAACCTTCTTTGTCTGATCTCCTCAATGAGCACCTTCACGGATCTCCTCCTAAACAAAATCATCCCAAAGTATTGCCCAATCAGGTAGCCAATCTATGTTGACAACACACTTGACAAACACTTCCCAGTGCTTTGAAAAACCATTCAAGGCTATACGCACCAACTCATCTTCTTTAATCGTCTCTCCAACAACAGCAAGCTCATCCCTGACCTGTTTCATCTTGGACAAGTAAGAGGTCACACTCTCGCCTTTGGACATCTTGGTATTATGTAATTTGTCCTTGAGCATCATCTTACGACTCTGATAGTCGCTCTGATAAAGTTTTGTGAGCGTATCCCACATCTCCTTGGTGGTGTCTTTCCCCAATAAATGAGGAATTAAATGATCTCTTACTCCATCCAGGATAATCCTTTGAGCCTTGGCCTCTTTGACTTCATGCGAATCTAAGGCAACAGGATCATTTGTTGGTGGAGTCACTTCTGTGCTAGCATAGATCCATAGCCTGTTCTCCTTGAGAACAGATGTAATCCGAACCTTCCACTGCAAGAAGTTAGACGCACCCTCGAGTCTGTCCTCGTATCGAACACTAGTTGCCATAGCTACAAAAGAACTGGAGACAAAAATCTGATGACTTTTTTTTTTTTTGAAATCTACGTCACAAATCTTGGCTTCGTATTCAGAGTTTAGAGCTCTGATACCATGTTAATTTCCATAACCTAGCAACAGATTAATTGCACAATAAATTCACAAAAAGAAATCTGATTTATAACAGTTAATACAACTGGGTTAATTAACAACTAATAACAGCGGAAGCAAAAATAACATGAAGCCAAACACAAAAAGACAATAACACAGATATACCCAGGAAACCCCAATGTGGGGAAAAACCTCCAAATGTTGGATCTTCTATTCAGCCTAACAACAAACTTTTCTTTTCGAAAATACAATTATAAGCTTGCTACAACAATCTTGTATTTATAGAGCCTAACAACTTTACTTAGTGTGCAAGGAAATAATCTTTCCTTTCTTTCTTTGGCTTTATTTACACATAAAATCACTCTAGGATTTATCTTATCCTCACAAACTCAAAAACATTCTATTTAAAGAATAAAAACTACTATTGTTGAAAATCCAACTCGAATTGTTTTAAAGCAAATCTAATCTTGAGTTGCTTTAAAGAAAATCCATATCCCACTTTTCAAGCTACAAAAATCAACAGTTTTATTGGTTGGTTTATCTATTGATTCCTGTTAATATTATTCCATCTATGTAATGTTAACTTATCTCATTTCAGAACATGCTTTATATTTCTCATACTAACCATAGTTATAAGATCCAAATATATTTTTAACCGAATCAACAACATTACAGTGCATGCATAGATTCTATGAATTCTATTGAATTCCAATTCTTATATTTCTTTTTTGGTTATATTTGTATACAGAATATACAAAATGGGTAATGCAATATACTTTCTTCATATAACCATATGTAAAAATGATATTATAACCACATAAATGGTTGGTGCTTTCTTCTTCATTTTTTTTCATACTTATATATGGGTTAATTTTAAGGGTTCAAATAATTATAACAAATATTCTAATCTACTAATTTATGAAAATCATGATTTAGGTAACCATTTCATTTTTCTGTCCTTTCATTGTGTGGATTTAAATCTAATCTAATAAGTTGCATATTTCTTTCATTAATAAAATCTATTTGCAAGAATAAAATGTCTATCATTTGCATGAAATATTCTAACTCTCTATGAGAATAAACACAAAACTTGGAGATACTCCATTCTATATCTACTTAGTTGGGATATGTTAAACAATGGTCTGCAAACAAATGTATTCATCCATAAATCTTTAATTGAAATTACTCCATACATAAGTATTTTAAATTACTTTCTATATTTTCATCTTTCTTTCCTTACAACATCAAAGAATACTATCCTAACATCATCAAGAATACTTTCCTTGCTGCAAATACAGAGATAACATCAATAGACTAATGCAATATTTTCTCTTTCTTTTTCTTTTTAAAAAGAAAATCCTTCTTTATCCCCCATACATCACTTTGAGTGCAAGCTTCATAGTAACCAAGTGTAATTTCCATAATCTAAGTTTTTTTTTTCCATATTACAAATATATTTAAAGAAATACAATGAAAGACACACACAATTGGTTAAGGCTTGCTCTCCACCCTACCGTAATGGCATCATGGAGCGTCATGGGCTCTAGCCATACCCCCAAGCAAGAAAATATTTAACCCCAAGATGATTAATAGAGTTTTCTCATATTTTACAAAAAGAATAAAATATCATAACATCAAATTACATGCCTATGAGTTCTCCACTCTCCATACTCAACCAAAATTCGCATGACATGCTCACATTCTACAACAACAAAACACGGAAGGGTGAAAGTAAGGAAAACTTATCTATTTTCTTTAGATGAGGAAATTAGGCTCCTCTATCATCCTTTCATCTCCAATACCACCATCTTGAGCACCATCTCCTAAAGGGAAAACCTCTTCTCTCTCCTCTCTTCAATCTTAGCCAAAATTCTTCAAAGGAAGAAGTGGCTAACACCCCACTCATTCTTCTTCTTCAATATATATAGAGTTTCAACTTGCAACTCTTGGATGGGGATGTGTGGAGTGTCCTTTATTCCATAAATGAGGGTCCTTTCCTTATTAAAGAAGATGCACGCACTTGGACAATCCCAAAATCTTTCCATCCCCCCTCCTCAAAACTCGTCACTCTTCAATATGAGGACTTTTCAAGGGTCAAATCATGTCCTTGGGGTCCTATTGCATGCCCACTTGACCCCTACCACTATGGTATAGACCCTAGGGGATTTATTTTTGCATCCCAACCAAGGAAATTGACCAACAACCCTCTTTAAAGACCCACTTAAGGTTCTATCCGAGTTTCACACTTGGATAAGGGTTCCTAAACCTTAACCCCAACTTACATCTCACATGACACAATTAAATAACCTTTCAACCCAAAAGAATAAACATAGTAACTATATTTCCTCAGCTCTAAAATAAGGAAATCAAATACATAAGCACAAAAGGGTGTCTTTCAATTTGTTCTCATTGGTTCTCTGTTCTCGTATTGGCACCCCTTTTCTTTCCTGCACATTACCAATGAAATCATAAGCAACAATCATATATCACATTAATTTGGTAACTAAAATAAGATTTAATTGTGCAACAATTTCATTAAAATTCATATTCATATTCATAGTTTACAAGTGCCTAATACCTTCATGGAAATGATAATAAAACATTTCAAAATGAAATATAAGCACATTTTCATGAAATCACACTATGCAGTGCCTGAAATATATCTAACCATCTATAAGTATATAACAAAATTAAGATTGTATTATTCACATGCAAAGTGGGGTCATACACAGTTGATGTACTTGATTCTTTTACTCTAGAAGCAATGTAACTGTCATGTTATGTATTGTACTTGTGTAGTCTAGTCTTGTGTGTTGCCTGTGTCTATAGGTTGTTGGTTTTGCCTAGGGAGCCCTTAAATTACTATCTCCTAGCATGGGGGGTGGGCCTACAGGTACCACTTGGTTGGGTGGAATGTGCACCATACACCGTTGGGTTTCTATTTCATGTTCGTGATGACGAGACCTTCCAGATTGAAGAGCTCGTGTGTACTAGTTGATATGTTTTATCTCTCTTGTTCTTTTATATCAGTTGGAAACTTTGTATATGTACTACTCCTCATTTGTATTCGAGGAGGATTCTTGTATCTATGTAATTGTAACATAATTGTATAATCTACCTCATTTTGGAAATGAGCTTTGTAATTACTTTATGGAATGAATGTAATCTTTAAATGATTCTTAATGTACTTTGTATCTTATGAGATGAATTATAGGCTTTGGATGTATGCTATTTATATTATGAGTTTAAATGTTATAGTTAGTTTATTTATGTAAGTTATGGTATTTGAATGTAAGCGTTGTCACGTACTTTAGAGGATGTATGTCTTATGAGTAGTTTACATTACTTGTTATAATTACACTTAAAAAAAAAATTCCTACGCTTCCATTGTGTTTGCGTCATTCTCTAGGGTTATGTGGCTGAGCGTTGCATTGCATGTATTATTTCTAGTCCTTATATAATTAAAAAATAGCATGAATCTCTTGGTCACATGTGGGATGATGCTTCAATAGAGTAATAAAGATTTCACCTTTTTAATTACTAAATGTCTAAAAAGATTGAGGATTACTTTGAGTGTAAGCTTGGATGTATTATTATCAACCTAAAATGGATGTTTGAAGATATTGTAGTACGATATGTAGTACAAAATAGAGTCAAGATTTAAATTCCTTGAATGCATCCTATTGTGCTACGAACTAGGTGAAATTTTATTTGGTACCACCTTGGGTAGATTTATCAAAAGCCTAAGTTGTGTGAGAAAAACCATGAACAAAATTCATGGACAAATTCCTCAAACCCAAACAATTTAAAAGGTTGAGTAATATAGACAATGTTGCCATGAATCTTAGTTCAATTCACATGCATTCTATGTGCATCAATGATATATACAATGTAATATATTTAATCTAGGTAAAAAAAATTTAATTTTTTTTTCATATAGTAATTATTATGTTGAAAAGTGTTGAGAATTTGTTGAATCTCGCATAAATGTTCATGATATATGAATCATTAAAAATGGTAAATCGTCAAAGATGAACAATAAAAAATAAATTTGTGAATGGGAGAAGAATACCATTTATCGTTCACATTAATTTTGTGTGTATTAGTTTCTTAAGTGAGTACAATCAACCAATTTGACAAACCTTCCTTAGATTTGAATGTTATCTTTCTAATATTTAACGGTTTAATATGGATTTGATTGTACCAAGTTTTAAGATTAGTTTGAATGAATTGTTTATAACTAGATATTTTGTCTAATAGCTTCTCAATGTTTGGAAGAGGATGATAATTCTTCACAATGATCTTGTTAAGAGAGGGAAAAAATGCACAACCTCCATGTGTCATATTTTTGGCACAAGAATAGTTGGGATCTTCCAAGGACAAGGGTTGGGTTTAATGAGTATTTTTATAGTATACCTTTGATCTATTGATTAATCTCTTAATTCTCTGTGAATTAGTGATACTATAGAGATTCATTAGGAATAGGCCAAATCAATAGTGTGATTTATTAGGCAATACATTATTACTCTAAAAGGTGACTAAAAAATATCCTTCTAGAACTCAACCATGTGTTCAAATATAAACTTTTTGTTAATGGTTTGCATTAGATTTATTGTAAAGGATATATATTATGTTCATGTCTCACCCTTAAAAGTATAATATTATTCGTAGAATTAATTGATTTTTTATATTTCTTGGAATTATGAGTAATTTTTTTATGACAAGTTATCTATTCTATCTAAAATATATAAAAATTTCTAGGAATTACTTAATAGGTTGCATACCACTAAAAGGATACGATTTTTCCAAGTAAAACACAACATACCTCTAATAGTGTTATTCATAGTACTCTATCATGAAAATAAATTTTTTTATATACTAGGTGACAATGTTAGTGAAATAATCACCATAACCCAATCTAAACCATCAAATGGTGTATGGTATGGATGAGGTAGCATCTACAATTTAAATGTTTAAATTACTAATTGGCATGTCATTTTTTATAGCTACAAGTTCTAATAGTGAAGTTTGCATATTATCCATTAACTGACATTTGAGAATGGAACTTTAATGGAAATCCACTCTAGAATGTATATACAATTCACTTGTTATGAGTGATTTATTTAAATTATTTTATTTTTCATTGTATGTTGAAAAAAATTTAAAATGAAATATCAAAATATTCAACATAAAAAATATATAATAATAGCTACAACTACCTTGACCATGAATTAACCTATAAAATAGGTTACTAGATAATTGTTTCTTCACCTTGGGAAGGAATTCTTCCTTTTGTAACAAATGAAATATGGAATATGCCACTTTAATACTATATCATGTCTTAGTTATGTCTCTAGAAATATCATTACCTTGTGCTTCATGGAAAACTTGGCAACATCCTAAAACATCTATTTCAATTATGTATGATGCAACTCGATGGGAACTAATTTTAAATTTACCACCTTGTGTACATTTTTTCTCTATTTAACCCTTAAATATGGTGTGAAGATTACTATGCATTAAGTGTAGCCTAATAATTTTTGTGTTCTTTTTCTTACCCAACTTCTCAATCCTATCTAGGCACACTATTTTACTCACATTTCAACACCTTTTGTAGTCTTTATCTATGTCACACTCATAACATATAATATGGTCTTTTATAAAAATATGTTTTACTTGCTCAATTTGACCCATTATAGTTTGCATAATGTTCTTGTGTGTATACCCTCAAAATCCTTCAAACATAGTAATTCAAGGTATCATGAGTGGGGTACTCACAAACTTCATAGTAGTATCCCAATGTGAATCTTTTCATTTTTATATTAATGTATATAATGAGATCGTGTGGCATTCATGAAAAATTTCACACTATGGAATTATGGGGGACATTTGATAGATGTTCATTGCATTAACAATTTGCACTCATACTTGACTATAAAATACTTATTGATATGTCATTCTATAAAATATATAGTAAACCACAATTTGTCTTACCCTACTCTAGTCATTCCACATCCCCAATCGTTCTATTTTTTTTATCATCTATTCCATTTGTGCTTCTAGAATTATATGATTCCTTTTAGAATCATTAGTTTTCTAACTAATTTAAAACTTAAGGAAACATCTTATGCTTTCTTCTATGAATTCATAGTAAACATTTCACTTGCTTGGGTTCAGTTTGGTTAATGATACCAATTGTAAACGCTTCCCATATGTAGTGCAAGGTCCAATTATGAGATATCTCCTCCAATAGATTCTTAAATAAGTAACCATAATTATAAATCAATTTTCCAAGAAATAATTGAGTCTTCTTAAACACATAGATACACTAATGCTCCCACTAAGGATATTCAAAATTATGCAAGAATATTTATTTTACTTTGGTTAGATCCATGCATCTCCTTTAGGTTTAAACCATGCATACCAATACTTCATGTGCTCAGTTATGTTTTTATACATAATTGAATTTATCAAAAAAATATTACACATTATTTAAGTGGCATGCAATATAACATGCCTACCAATTTCTAATTTCATTTTTAACTCTAGAAAAATATTTCATATATATCTATAACAACTTAATATTTGTAGTCACTAGAGGTTATTTTCCCCTAGATCCACCATCATTTCTTGATCCCCCAAAATATTTGCATTCTCTATAGAATCCACCATTTGTAAAATATTTGACTCCTCTAATTGGTCTTCCCCTTCATCTATTAAATTTTCATTCACTAGATGATTTATCACCAAGGTTGATAGGGAATCTACCTCATGTGTTCCCAATAGTAGCATTAGTAATTGTGCCACAACTTGACCCATTGGTCATGTTTCTTTCAAGGGGAATCTCCATATGGGATCCCACTTTACTTTCTCATTCTACTCATGTATTCTAAAAATAAAGGTAGAAATATATGAACTAATTATTCTTCTCTAAAATAAAAGATTTGAATTCACTCAACTATTTTTCTTGGTTTTGTATTAAATCCTAAACACTAACCCATAATCTACCAAAGTCTATTTTTCTTCATATAATCTAAACCTCTTCTACCTTTTTGGTTCATGAAACCAAAACTCTAAAATTCTAGAACATGATTTCACTTTCAAGGCTAAGGGTTCTCATCTTGAAATTAAACCAAGGTTCGTCCATAGATTATAAAGGGTTAAAGGTAGATAAATAAGATTGGATAAAGTATCATGCACTTTGGGCTCAAATTAAACCTAGGAGGGTATTCCTAAAGGTTATACTAAATGGTATCAAAGGTACCAAAAGATAAAACAATAAAATAGCTTTGCAGTTGTATCTAGGGAAAGTTCAAGAATAAAATTTTTCATTTAGTGAAAGACTAGCCAAATCCACATATACCTCTTATAGAGATGATAATAACATCATTGTAGTATATGAAAGAGATGATGATACAAGGACATGATGCAAAAATTATATCTATTGGTAATGCTTATAATCTGCATTTTCCCTATTTTTATAGGTTAATAATGAAATATAAAGATATGAAAATTAAATTTAAACTATAAGTTTATTTTGTTTGTTTAGAAACATGGTTGAATCATTTATTTCCTAGGATTTTTTCCTATTCAAATGGGTAACAGATTCATAGTTTAAAAGAAAGTAAAAATAGTGAATGAAAACATAGAAGGATGATCTAAACATAAATGCATAAAAGAGTAAAAATGAAACATAGAACATACTTAATAATCCAAATTTATGGTATAAATAATAACTATAAGGTTTGCAATGCCTTAAAAATACTGACATTTATCGAATATTATTTATATTTATACTAGTAAATGTGACAAGAGAGAAATTGTACAACCTATTATAGATTCCATTGAAGAAATTATATCCTAAACATCTATAAGGGTGATCCCACAATAGTGGTTTACACTTTTTGAGACATCCTGATTTTTGTTGAAATCACTTATTCTTAGAAACTAAAATTATTTAAGCCTTGAAAATTTCCATTTAAAAGATTTCAATTGAAGAGGGTTTGATCAAACCACCTTAGATCAAACCCCCTTGGATAGAACCCCACTAGTTTTAAACCATACCTATAATATATCAATCTCCTTTACACCTATCAAAATGCTGATAAAAACCCACTTTTGATTTAACTTTTGGGGGATAAAATGAATTCATTTAAATTTTATTTTTTTTAAGTATGTAGTCCTTATTATAAGCTTCCAAAAAAATTATCATTTTAAATATATTTAATTTGATTATTATATTTATTTTTTTATTTCTTGTGAATGCAGGTTTTTCACCGAAAATCTAGCTCTTTGTTCTGCACGTGTGGAAAAATAGTAGATTATTAAAAAAAATTCTAAAAAATATCTATGCACTTCATATTGATGTCCTTGATCCAACAAAAAATAATAATTTCGATACATTCAAAAAAAGTTGTGTTAGCAAGTAAATGTATGTCTAAATTGTAATCGGTTTGACTTCAAAACTTAATTAAGAAAAAAAATATTAAATAAAACATTATGAAATCAATTTCATGCACTAGATATCGTAGTTACAAATCTAAATTTGAAAAAAATAGAATTGTATCCTTCATAGAAAAAAATTTGTGTTGGCAAGTATACGCCACTCTTTGAAAATAGTGTTTACAATTAAAAATTAGTTTTCAAAGGAGATGGAAAAAGAAATACAATTTGATTCCAACTTCTTTTTTTTAAATATATTTAGAATCTACAAATAAAATGTCACAAATCACTAGTTTGTATCATCTTAAAATTCCTCATGGTTTAGTAGCTATAGGTGCCCGAAAGTGAAGATTTAGTTAAAAAAATTCAATTCAATGTCAAGTTTGGCCAAAAAGTGTAAACCACTATTGTGGGATAACCCATAATAGTCATTGACCTTTTGGTGCTTCAAAACTCACTATACTCTTAAGAACATAATATTCAATAGTTGGTTCCCTAAAATTTTCCTGACACTCACAAAATCCCATTGGAAATGGAAATGAACAACCCTTTGAATGAAATAATAACTACATATAGAAAATGGGAAAATGACCATTCAAAAATCCCACAAAAATCTATAATGACTCCTATAATTTAAATCGACTAACTACATTAATGGTGGTCTGCATCATAGTTTAACAAAAAAATAAAAAGAATGCATGTATTAAATTTATTTAGATTATATCCCCTTCATTCATTCAAGAAGTATAGATTTGAAATTGTATAATTCAAAACATTACATAATAGAAGACCTGACAATTTTGTAGCAGTTGAATGGATGCATACACAATCATGGCTTTGAAAATGGCTCATAGAGCATCAAAATATAGGTTATAACTTTACATTAGATTCCATTGTGAATATAGATAACGTATTTTACCAATAAGAATCTTGTACAATTTAATAAATTTCTCACAACTAGGAAGATTGAAGAAAACAAATAATTAATATGAGCACACACTAGTGAATAAGATAAGGGACCACTAAAACCATAACCCTCGAGGGAATTGACTATATAAATTAATTGATTACATAGTATAAACCATTCAACATGAGATAAAATCTACAACAATAATATAAAAAGGGCTAAAACTCAAAGCATTTATGGTTTTAGTAAAAGACAACAAAAAAAACCTTAAAATATCCTTAAAAAATTAAATGTTACAACAACTCTAATAGTGGCTCTAGTTGTGGGTGTGTGTCTCTTTCAATAATATTGAGAATTTAGTAGAATTATCTAGGATTAGGCCACAAAAAGGAACACAATGATACAGTATCATGGAAAAATTCTCCATCATGAAAAATAAGTGTAATGACTAATTGTGGATAAAATATAAGAAAAACATGAAAAAGAAGTAACTTGTATTCACCAATTAGAAGCCTAATAATTTATGAAAATTAATGTTTAAGATGTTGACCATCCATTGGTAGCTCTATAAACTCTCCAACTAAGTTCTTGAGATGGTATACATTCAAATCATATCTCTCAACAATCTCATATAGCCCTAGCCATAAAGGATTAAACTTCTTGTTCTTTCCCTTGTCTTTTGATTTAGAATTCTATGAGAGAACCATATCACTAATCTAAAATTTCATTTCGAGGTTCTTATCAAAGAGATATTTTCTTAATTTTTGTAGCAAAATATTTTCATGTGTATCTCTCTTTCTTTCATCGAGCTCTATCAATTCAAGTATTCTTTGAGAAACTACATAATCTTATTCTTCCTCAATATTACATATCAAATGGTATAAAATTGACCCTAAATTGAATCACATTTTAAATTCTAGTCCATATACCAACTCAAATGGGCTCCCATCAATAGCCTACTTGAAAGTTATTCTATCAGCCCAAATTGCATACCTCAACTTATCATCCCACCTCTTTTTATTCACATCCAAATTTCTTATGATCTTCATGAGGATTTTATTATTGGATTTAGCCTATCCATTTCTCTAAGAATGATAAGGGGAAATGTATCAAGATGATTTCAAAATTAAAACACATATTAAACATATCCTAGGATCTAGAACACATGGCATTCTCAATAATAATCCCTGAGGGAAAACCAAACTTGGTTATTATATTTCTAATCAATAATTATATTGACACCTTAGATGTATCATTGTGAGTTAGAAATCCCTTAACCCACTTGGTGAGGTAGTCTGTAGCTAAAAGTATCCACTTGTAACCATCGTTGGATATTTCCTGAATTTATCCAATAAAGTCTACCCCCCACTATTGAAACCTAATAATTAATTTCTTTGATTTCTCTTGGTCCAAGCATTTGAGAAACAACCTATCATAATTTATGTTAGACACAAAAATATTGAGAAGGGGGTGAATCAATATTTATTACTTTTAATTTAAACCACCACATTCATAATATTATAAAATCATAATCAATGAAAATACAAGTAGTGAACACATCCACACAAGAGAACACTAGATTTACATGGAAACCCACAAAGGAAAAGCCACGATGAAAAAATTTGCTTGGGACTACTTCCCAAATCTAACCTCACAAAAATAATATAGAACTTACAATAATTTTGTAGGCACTAACCCACGGGAATTACAAGCTTAACGGGAGACACCAATCCCCTCAGATTGAACTTCAACACACTCACTAAGCACCAACTCAAATTAAGAGGCTTAAACCTCACATTATAGAAATAAATATAGATTTGCATTCACTCAAACTACTTTGTAGCAACAGGTGAACACATCCTATGATGATATCTTAATTTAGCTCAACACACTTGACTTCTCTTCTCAGCTCCTACACCATGTATTCATGTACTTGGTGATCCTCACACTCGGTCACCTTTTCATGAAATGATCAACAATATATATCCATTCCATCATGTTAACAACATCTTCATGTCATCCTAGAACCCTTTAAGGGTAAGTGCACCGATTTGTGACACAATTTAGGTGTCAAATTGTAAAAATTCACAAAAAAAGGGTGAAACTGGCCATTTGGTGCATTGAAAAGCTAAATAAAAGAAAAAAAAACATGTTTCAAACCCTCATTTCTCTTCAACCCGTGGCTTGGATTGGAGGATTGAGGTCTGCAACTCGCGCTCACCAAATATCATCCATTATTTGCATCGTTAGCTTGCTATCTTTCACAAGGATGCTGCCAACATGTCAGAGATGTTGAAGATTGCAAAGAGGTATGTATTTTTATTCTATTTATTTCAAATTTTATTTATAATGCAGATTGAATATGTTTTTATAGTAAAATTTTGTTCTAATTATCAAGGAATGAATCTCCACCTCGAAACTTTGAGAATTCACAGTCACCCCCTTAGGAAGAGCCTCCTATTCAAGAACAACCTGTAACCCCTCCATCAATTCATAGGAACCCTCAAGGAACACAATAAAATATTATAAATCAAATTGAAAACAATAAAAGAGACATTAAACAATTAATTGGAAGATTAATCGAGCATGTCAAAACCCACCCTTATAGGAGAGGAATTGTTGAACCATTGAAGTCAATTGTATCTCATGTAGGAGAAATGAGTGAGAAAATAAAATTTTGGTCAAATAAGAGGCATGAGATGAGACAATATTATGCTAGAGGTTTGTCATATGAAAATGTTAAAAAACAAAAAAATAGCAAAGTCGACTTGTGTGCCCTATTTATAGACTCAAAAAACAATGCACCTTTGTCTCGTACATGCAGGAGTTTCCCCATCCATTGGTGTCACCATGAGTTAATTAAAAATAAATTTTGGGAGTGGTGGTGGATGGTATTTGACCAACCTCCATGCAATAACCATGAGGTACCACAATACTTTTTAAGGAAACTCTATTGTGAATTTATCCTCAATAAGATTCCAAATTATTTTGACATCTTAGAATTTCAGGGTAGAGGTGGGGGCTCCACACATGATAGACCTATTGCACGGCGTAATCCATAGTTGGCATCGAGACCCTTGGCTAGACCCATGGTGGAGCATGTCATTGTTCCTTCCATTGTTAAGGATAGTGTAGAGGTGGACACGTTGGAGTCAATTGGCTCACTCACCCAAATCATTTTACAGTGTGTGAGGCCTCTAGTAGAGCCCGGTGTGGAGGAGACGTGTAGGCCCTGAGCTCCACCCCACCATTGTGGCACATGTGGTGCAGTTTGCACGTACAATTATTAGAGTGCTCGGGATGCAGCTACATAGCCTACATCAATTGCAAAGGTGATGAATTTCATAGATGATTTGTTGAATGATACATTTGACATTGACAATCAAGTAAAATTCAACAAGTTCATTTAATGTTTTTTTATTAAATTATATTTTGAAATTTAAGAATAAGTAAATTAGTAGAATTTCGATTTGATGAAATTTCAGGGTCAGAGTGTTCATGAGACGTGCCCCATTCCTACAAATCCTTATTTGTTCTCGACATTGAGTCCACAGGTATGCAACTAGTATTAAAGATATTATTATTGTATTTGAACAGTTGAATTTTATATTTGAATGTTTGTCTCATAACATGCTTTGGATTTCAAACAGTTTCCTGGTGGACCTTCAACCTCCACACCTCGCAATTCATTTCCTCAAGGACCTTACACTCAGGTAGCCTTTATTCAATAATGGTGTTGTAAAATAATGTTAGCTAGTTTTCATAATTTTTCATATACAAATCTAAAAAAATGATGAGAAACACAAACATTGCATTTGTAGTCCTTGATCGTGTCACATTATCTTCTCCTAATTCACTTTTTATTCCTTTATTCCTTCCTAATCCCATCCCATTAACATTTAATAATTCACTCTACCATTTACTCTTTCATTTACCATTTGTAGATGTTGACATCCGACATCCCTCATGATGTTGGTGGCACGATGGACCATGAAGTTGCTACAACAATAGCCAGTTTTGATCCATTGAGAGAGGTATGCAACATATTAGTCGATTTGACATTATATTTTCTCTTTTATGGTCTATTATAGAAAATTTTCATGATACTTTTGTGTAGCTTAATTTCTATCTTGATGGTTGCTACAGGTGGTTGTCACTTTAGATCATGGACGTGGTAATGATGTAAATGTGAATGATGACTATCTATATGCGGTAAGTGATTATATTTTGTTATATGTTATTCCACAATTCAATTTTTTTGTATTAACATCTTTACATTTTATTGTATCAATTGAAGGTATAGAGTGAAGAGAGGAGGACTAGAGAGCGTGTTTGAAAGACCAGAGAACCAACAGTCACTCCATCCAGCCGAATTTTGAAGGCAGCATGAGATCTATTTCCTTCCCCTAGAGGGAAATGACTGTATTAGGGTTGTTTTTTGTATGCTTATGTGGCATTTTGGAACATATTTTTTGTACAAGCGATATATACGTGACATTTTATGTCCATAATATGGCTCCTTTGTACTAAGCCTGTATGGATTTTTTGGATATATTGTTTATACTTTTATCAACATATACCATTGTATACCTTACAACTTTTTGATTAAAAAAGTCTTATTTTGCTACTGCCATTTTTGAATGATGTTATCATGCGTATTTTGTAAATCATATGATTGAATGTTGTAGGCATGGATTTTGTTTACATCTACTGCTTAATTAATTACTGTCAATTGCTCAATAAACTCCATCTAAAGCGTATTGTGTAAATAAGCTCCATTCCTGGTGGTTTGTATCCTTTGGAATGCTTCAATTACTTGTGCCTCACTTATTCGCATGTATGCTTCACTTATTCACATGCATACTTCATGTATAGTGCATGTATTCACGTGTATGATTCATGCTTCCAATGCATAGCAGTAAAAATATTTTGGGGAAAATATTGACAAACCAAAAGTATAAGAGTTTTTTAAAAAGTCAAGAAAAAATCATATTTAAAAAAATGTAAAAAATTGTAGAACAAGAGATCAAATCTATTTATTTTGAAATTGAAAGGTATTTCCATAACATATAGAGATAGAGAGACCAAATAAAATAAATATTGTAACTAATGAATTGTAAAAAATATTTTTTTGTAGTTTATATTCATATCGTTGATTACATTTTATTGCACATCTTTCAAAGTCAAAGCATTACTTCACACTACATAACTAATAACTAGATGTTGATAGATGACAAATTTTCAATTACAATATAGTTTTTACAAAGTCAACCTAAGCAGTTATGCAATTACTTCACATTGCATAACTAATAAGTAGGAGTAGCTGCCAATTGCATTTTCTTATCATGGCATTCTATGAGGCCAAATTCTTTGATGTATTTTATCAAATAGTTCATTGCCTTGTCTATGTTACCACATTTTTCATACATGTCTACCAAAGTATTTTGTCAAACAATTCACTGCCTTGTTGCTATGGCTATAAGCATAAAACAAGTGCTTTCGAACAAGCTATGGATGCTTGGAAAAAATCTATCAAAAGCATAATAGCAAGCAATACTATAGACAAGGCATTGAACTGCTTGAAAAAAATGTCTGAAAGAAATGTGGTCTCATGGTGATGGAATACCATGACATGCAAATTGCTATGGATTTTCATGTCATTCCATCACCATGAAACCACGTTTCTTTGAGGAAATTTTTCAAACAATTCATTGCCTTGTCTATGCTACCATATTTTTCGTACATGTTTACCAAAGCATTTTATCAAATAGTTCACTTCCTTGTTGTTATGGCTAAAAGCCTAAAATAGGTGCTTGCAAACAAGCTATGGATGCTTGGAAAAAATCTATCAAAGCATAATAAGAAGCAATAGCATAGACAAGTGATATAGAGACAGGAGACCCAAACCCACTCAAAGTGTCAATTTTCCTTCCAGAGGAATCTAGCAAGATTAAAAGGATCTATTGGACCAATCCAAAAAACTCCCAAAGTTTGAAATCAATCAGAGGTAGGATATCCCACTTTCACCCTTGCAAACCTAGTATTAGTGCAAACCTGTTTTTAGGCACTTAACTCCACAACTTCCCAAAACACTTGACAAAAAAAGGATGATTCAAACACCCATTATAGATTTACAAAATATATTTTATCCCCACATATGACTCCTTTGGAACAAATTTGAGAAAACTAACTTTCTCACCATTTTAGGCCTCCAAATAGGTCAATTTTACAAAGGACCCCCCTCTTAAA
This sequence comes from Sequoia sempervirens, assembly GCA_007258455.2. Taxonomy (NCBI): domain Eukaryota; kingdom Viridiplantae; phylum Streptophyta; class Pinopsida; order Cupressales; family Cupressaceae; genus Sequoia; species Sequoia sempervirens. The sequence goes on from VDFB02004908.1 coordinate 86,009, forward strand.
CTTTTGAAAACACTTTGAGAATTTAGGCCATCAATTGGAAGGTTATCAAACCCCAAAATCCCCCATTAGATTTCATTTTTATGGCCACCTCCACACCAAACCCAAAAACCCTTGTTTTATACACTTTTGATGAGGGTTTATTGAAAACGACACTTCTAGGCCCTTCCCAAACTTTACACCTAGTAAAATACCCTTGAATTCACCCCCACAAGCTTAAAATTCCATAAGATAACTTTTCCTAACACCCCATCATCATATTTAGGTTTGTACCCATTAAATTCATGCATTTTCTAATGGAAACAACCCTAGGGACTCACCCAAATCAAGAAATATGACTTCCCTTCAAAAAAAAAGATGCATACATGTTTATTTCACCTATCTAAGCCTATCCACCAAGTTACGGGACTATACAGTGGGTGGAAGGCTTAGAAATCCATTTTGTTCCCTTTCAAAACCCCCAAAACAGGGTAAATGAGTAGTCCCAGAAAAATAAAGATTTTTCCCTCAATTTGCATGATTAAGACCTAAAATCTGAAGCATTAGAGAGCCAACACATGTACCTACAAAAACTAAGAATTTTTAGTGAAAATGCAGGCTGTACGGGTCTATACCAAGCCTTCAAAGTTCAGAAAAATAGGAAAAAAGTTGTTGAGAACGTTGTATTTCATGAAACAAAATGTGTACAATCTTCAAACTTCCTTCAACAACCCTACACAAGCCATTTTTTAGGCTTTTATAATGATTACATTCAAATCCAACTTCTCCCAATGTCTATAGCTACCAAGTAACAACTTTTCAAAGGAGGTAGCCATTGGTTTTCAAATTTGTTGCATTTATGCAACTTACAAATTTGACATTTTCCTCCTTCTGACTCTTTATTATTTCATAATTCCCTTGACCCTCTTAAATGACTTCCTATTCTACTTACCTTGACAACATTTGACCATCTTGACAACTTTTAACATGATTACAAGTTATGGCCAAATTATCAAATGAAAACTCTAAATCATTTTGGAAACATGAGAATGGTCTAAGTAGACCTTATTGAAACAAAAAAAAAAACTCAAACTCTCCTATCTTAACCACAATTCCATCCATGAACATTTAGTACCATATCAGGAGGCTTGGTGCTCTTGCACCAACAAGGCAATGAACTGTTCAAAAAAATGCCTCAAAGAAATGTGGTCTCAATGTGCTTGTCATGGCATTCCATCACCAAGAGAACACATTTCTTTGAGGATTTTTTTTCAAACAGTTCACTGCCTTGTCTATGCTACCACATTTTTTATACATGTCTACCAAATCATTTTATCAATCAATTCACTTCCTTGCTGCTATGGCTAAAATTATAAAATAGGTGCTTTCAAACAACCTATATGGATGCTTGGAAAAAATCCATCAAAGCATAATAGTAAGCAATAGAATAGATAAGGTAGCGAACTATTTTAAAAAATGCCTCAAAGAAATGTGGTCTCATGGTGATGGAATTCCATGACAAGCAAATTCCTTGGATTGTCATGGCATTCCATCACCATGAGACCACATTTCTTTAATGCATTTTTTCAAATAGTTTACTACCTTGTCTATGCTACCACATTTTTCATACATGTCTACTAGAGCATTTTATTAAATAGATCATTATCTTGCTACTATGGCTAAGAGCCTACAAGAAGTGCTTCCAGACAAGCGATGGATGCTTGGAAAAAATCTATCAAATCATAATAGTAAGTGAAAGCATAGACAAGGAAGTGAACTGGTAGTATGCAATGGATGCTCCCATATTTTACAAATGAGGGGTGAGCTCAATTTATAGGCTCCTCAGATACAATTCAATGGACAAGATTGATTTTGAATAAACGATCGAGATTACAAAATAAAAACCTAATTAGGGTTTGTCACAACTAACTACCTCTCGACCAATGAGAAAATTACATTTGGGGACACTTTTTCCCCTGCTAAATATAAACCAACAATAAAAAGTTGCATTATGAAGTGTCAGGTTCATTGAACCTAGACATGCTAGCTTGGAAAAATTTGATTGGTTGGAAGATGACAAGGCACCATCTTAGCATGTTGGATGTCCCTTTTCATCTTGGCCTAAGGCGTACTTCAAGATATGTTTTCCATCTCCTATTTTCAGCTTGGGGTGGACTTTAAGTTGTCTTTGCCATGTATGCTTTGAGTTGGGCTGACTTTACATTGTCTTTTCCATGTATGCTTTAAGTTGGACGAACTTTACCTTTTTCTTGGACAAGCATAATTGAAGCCAAGGGCAGACTTGACAACAATTTGGACATAGATTTTTTTTCCCAAGCGGACTTTGCATCATCTTGGACATTTTTCTTGACCATGGGCATGGCAGACTTTGCTTGTGCCTTGCCAAGATTGGGCAGACTTGCTCTTGACTTAGAAATGCTTATTTTCCTTTAGATTGAAAATCGAGAGAGGTTATTGTAGAGGGGAACAACACAATCCCATAGGCTCAAATGAGAAGTTTTTAAGCATCATGGTGTCCGAGTAATGTCATGCTGAAGTTTGTAGCCATTTTGCACTTCAGACTTTTAAGAGATTCAGTCGGTTGAACATAGCTCAGAGCAATTCGGTGCATTTGGGTTTGATAGAGGACCATTCCTAGCATAAATGTACCCACTGGAATGTGTTGGAACAATTAGTTTGGTCACATGAGTTGCAAAACAAAATTTGCACCACTTTGCAACTTTGCACTATTTGCATTTGACAAATTTTTTCCCAAGTGAAATCTCACCACCACAAGAAAATGCCTCTGAGATAGTGATAAATGAGAGAGGTTATTATAGAGAGGCACAACATGATTCCATAGGCTCATATGAGAATTTTCTAAGCATCATGGTGTCAGAGTAATGTCATGCTAAAGTTTGCAGCCATTTTGCACTTTAGACTCTTAAGGGATTCAACCGGTTGAACGTAGCTCAAAGCGATTCAACACATTTGGGTGTGAAAGAGGACCATTTCTAGTGTAAACGTACCCACTCGAATGTGTTGGAACAGTTAGTTTGGTCACACGAGTTGTAGAACGAAAGTTGCACCACTTTGCAACTTTGCACTACTTGCATTTGACAACTTTTTCCCCAAGCAAAATGTTGCTGCCAAAGGAAAATGCCTCTAAGATAGTGAAAACTAAGAGAGGTTATTGTAGAGGAAAAACACGATCCCATAGAATTAGAGGAGAAGTTTCTAAGTGTCATAGTGTCCGATTAACGTCATGTTGAAGTTTGTAGCCATTTTGCACTTCAAACTCTTAAGGGATTAAGTCCGTTGAACGTAGCTTAGAGCGATTCGGCGCATTTGGGTGTGAAAGAGGACCATGTCTAGTGTAAATGTACCCACTCGAACACATTGGAACAATTATTTTGGCCACATGAGTTGTAACACGAAAGTTGCACCACTTTGCAACTTTGCACTACTTGCATTTGACAACTTTTTTCCCAAGCAAAATCTCGCCACCACAAGAAAATGTATTTGAGATAGAAAAAAATAATATAGGTTATTATAGAGGGGCAGAACATGATCCCATAGGCTCAGGCGAGAAATTTCTAAACGTCACGGTGTCCGAGTAATGTCATGTTGAAGTTTGTAGCCATTTTGCACTTTATACTCTTAAGGGTTTCAGTCGGTTGAACGTAACTTGGAGTGATTCGATGCGTATGGGTGAGAAAGAGGACTATTCCTAGCGTAAACGTACCCACTTGGATGTGTTGGAATAGTTAGTTTGGTCACACAAGTTGCAAAACAAAAGTTGCACCACTTTGCAACTTTGCACTACTTGCATTTTACAACTTTTTCCCCAAGCGAAATCTCACCGCCATAGAAAAACACCTCTAAGATAGCGAAAACTGAGAGAGATTATTGTAGAGGGGCACAACATGATCCCATAGGCTTAGATGATAAGTTTCTAAGCATCACAGAGTCTGACTAACGTAATGCTAAAGTTTGCAGCCATTTTGCACTTCAGACTCTTAAGGAATTCAGCCGGTTGAACGTAGCTCGGAGCAATTTGGTGCATTTGGGTGTTAAAAAGGACCATGCCTGCATAAAATTACCCACTCAAACACGTTGGAACAGTTAGTTTGGTCACACAAGTTGCAAAACAAAAGTTGCACCACTTTGCAACTTTGCACTACTTGCATTTGACAACTTTTTCCCTTAATGAAATCTCGCCGCCACAGGAAAATACTTCTGAGATAGGTTATTGTAGAGGGGTACAACATGATTCCATAGGCTTAGACAAGAATTTTCTAAGTATCATGTTGTTTGAGTAACATCATGCTAAAGTTTGTAACCATTTTTCACTTTAGACTCTTAAGGGATTCAGCTGGTTGAAAGTAGTTTAGAGTGATTCAACGCGTTTGGGTGCAATTTAGCGTAAATGTACCCTATCAGATGTGTTGAAATAGTTAGTTTGGTCACACGAGTTGCAAAATGAAAGTTGCACCGCTTTGCAACTTAGCACTACTTGCATTTGACAAGTTTTTCCCCAAGAAAAATCTTGCCGCCACAGGAAAACGCCTCCAAGATAGTGAAAACTGAGAGAGTTTATTGTAGAGGGGAACAACATGATCCCATAGGCTTAGACGAGAAGTTTCTAAGCATCACAGTGTCTGAGTAACGTAATGCTAAAGTTTGCAGCCATTTTGCACTTCAGACTCTTAAGGGATTCAACCAGTTGAATGTAGCTCAAAGCGATTCAGTACATTTGGGTGTCAAAGTGGACCATCCCTAATGTAAACATACCCAATTGGATGCATTGGAATAGTTATTTTAGTAACACGAGTTGCAGAACGAAAGTTGCACCACTTTGCAATTTTGCACTACTTGCATTTGACAACTTTTTCCCCAAGCGAAATATCGCCTCCACAGGAAAGTGCCTCCAATATAGCGTAAACCAAGAGAGGTTATTGTATAGGGGCACAACACAATCCCATAGGCTTAGATGAGAAGTTTCTAATCATCATGGTGTCTGAGTAATGTCATGCTGAAGTTTGCAGCCATTTTGCATTTCATACTTTTAAGGGATTTAGCCGGTTGAACATAGCTCGGAGCAATTCGACGTGTTTGGGTGTGAAAGAGGACCATTTCTAGTGTAAACGTACCCACTCAGACGCATTGGAATAGTTAGTTTGGTCACACGAGTTGCAGAACAAAAGTTGCACCACTTTGCAACTTTGCATTACTTGCATTTGACAACTTTTTCCCCAAGTGAAATATTTTCGCCACAAGAAAATGTCTCTGAGATAATGAAAACTAAGAGATGTTATTATAGAGGGGCACAACACGATCCCATAGGCTCAGAAAAAATTTTTCTAAGCATCACGGTGTCCGAGTAACGTCATGCTCAAGTTTGCAACCATTTTGCACTTTAGATTCTTAAGGGATTCAGCCAGTTGAACGTAGTTCGAAGTGATTCAGCATATTTGGGTGAAAAAGAGGACCATGCCTAGCGTAAACGTACCCACTCAGAAATGTTGGAATAGTTAGTTTGGTCACACGAGTTGCAGAACAAAAGTTGCACCACTTTGCACTACTTGCATTTGACAACTTTTTCCCCAAGTGAATCTCGCTGCCACAGGAAAATGCCTCTAAAATAGTGAAAACTGAAAGAGGTTATTGTACAAGGGCACAACATGATCCCATAGGCTTAGACGAGAAGTTTCTAAGTGTCACGATATTCAAGTAACATCATGCTAAAGTTTGTAGCTATTTTGCACTTCATACTCTTAAGGTATTCAACAGGTTGAATGTAGCTCAGAGTGATTCGACATGTTTGGGTGTAAAAGAGGACCATTACTAGCATAAACGTACCCAATTGGATGTGTTGGAACAGTTAATTTGGTCACATGAGTTGCAGAACGAAAGTTGCTCCACTTTGCAACTTCACACTACTTGCATTTAATAACTTTTTCCCCAAGCAAAATCTCGTCACCATAAGAAAATGCCTCTGAGATAGCGAAAACCAAGAGAAGTTATTGTAGAGGAGAACAACATGATCCCATAGGCTCAGATGTAAATTTTCTAAGCATCACGGTGTCCGAGTAACATCATGCTGAAGTTTGCAGCCTTTTTGCACTTCAGACTCTGAAGGGATTCCATCGGTTGAACGTAGCTCATAGAAATTTGACACATTTGGGTGTGAAAGAGGACCATGCCTAAACATGAATAAAAAAATTCCAACTGCTTTCCCCACGAACTACAACAAGATGACTCTTGAACTTCCGCCATTTGACAATAAGTTGCAATTTTAACAACTTTTACACAATTTTGCAATTTTGCAATATTTTGCAACTTAGACCTTCCAACCACCTAAAGACCTATAAAAGGACTCCTTACATCATAATGTTGTCTAAATTACCTTATTGTTTGAACAAAAAGACTCAAATACCCCTAAACAACCAAAAAACCTCAATTCTCAACATTTGCATAAAATGCTCTTGGTGCCCTTGCACCAATTAGTGCTTAGGGTGTCTTAATGTTTTTTGTCATGAATAAGGTCCTTTGTGATGCAATGAAAGGTAGGTCCAAAACTATCCAAACTAAATCACATTTACTTTGGAACGATACCATCAAACTAACCTTGAACACTCAAAAATGGGCTCCAATTAGCCTACTTTAACAAAGGAATTCTCCTTCAATCTTGCTGCCCACTCAAAATACCATTGGACAGTCCTCAAACTACCTCCAAAACCATAAATTCTTCAACCATTGAGTCAAAATTCGTTTGCTAAGACCCTCTTTCATGAAACCCTCATTTTTCACCAAATAAGAAGGTGTTTATTGAAAAACCCATCTCCAAACCTCATTCAACCTCAAAATATTTTCAAACACTCTTATTTTACCCTGCACAAACTTAATTCACCTTCAAATTATTCTGCCCCCAAATTCCTCACACATTTCCTTCTTAAAACCTCTCAATTTCACCCATTTTCACTCTTTGTTCAACTAGGGCTTCAAGCCCAAACATCCAAATGACTTACCATGCCTTTGCAGACCTTCTATCACATCAAACTCCACCTGATAACACTGAAACAACTAGGTTCTAACCATCTTCCAAACTATTGCTTTAATTTGCTACTTCAAGTTATGCCTCCTAGGCCTAAATTCATGCTTTTTCCACAGGGACAGCATGGAAATTTCCACCAAATGTCTTTTCCACCCATTGTATTCTACTGTAACTTGATGGAATGGCATAATTAGGTGTAGGGGGAATGTGTGCATGATTTTAGGAGCAGGGGTGGCCATTTGGGGGTTTGGGCATGATGCCTAGTTGTCAAGAATGTGTGTTTTGAGTGAAATTTGGAGGTTAAGAGTAGGTAGTGATGGAAAACACTTGGGGCGGCACTTTGTAAGAGTTAATTAAGCAAGGGAAAACATATTTGAAGGTATTGGATGCATTGAAATAGTGAGGAGAGTTCTAGAGGTGAGGTTTTCAATAAATCCCCTTTGAAACTTGTCAAAAGTGAGGGTTTTGAGTTTTGGAGTGTTGGTGAGTGTTTCATTGGAAGATGATTGTTGATTTAGTGCTTATGTACCCTGCTCATGACTATCCAATGGTGTTTTGATTTAGTTGATTTAATGTTTTGTGAGACAATGACAATCGTGTATTTAAATCATTAAAGTTAAAATGTTAAACTTTACCATTGTTCTTGTCTTCAAAGTTGTTTAAACTATATAATTTAACCATAATATAAATAAGCAATATATGATATGATTTAACCATTATTCATTATTTTTTATTTTCAACTATATAATATAACCATGATTTTTTATGCTATTGTACATTGATATTTAACCATTGCTCAAGATTAAATTTTTGAACAGTTTAAACATGCACATGACGAACAAATTATTTCGATTCTCAACTTCCATATATCAAATTATCCAATAATCAAGTGTATGTCCATATACAAAAATGGAATCAATGCCAACTCAAACAAATTTTTACAAAGTGTGGCATATGCTATCTCGATATCTATTCATAATATAGATGTCAAAATGTCTATCTCATCCTAAACTACTGGTGGATCATCAAAGTGGAGCCTCTTTGATGCACTCTTTGGCTCTAAAGGTAACTGCACAAGAAAAATTCAAACCACAACTGAGATTAGTTATATTATATAATTTAAAATCGAATAATTAACACCAAATCAATATACATTGAATTATAATTGAACTCTAAAATTGAAATCTTGATTACCTCATATATATACATCTCTTCAAACCGCCATGAGTCCTAGAATATGCCCCTCTCAAAGAACCAATCATACCAAATTTTGCAATGTCAATCTATATAAGTGAACACAAAAACATCAAATTGATACAAGTTAGCATACAATTGTCGGTAATAGGAACAAATTTACTAAACACAAAATAAAATAAACGCATACCTCTTTAGGCATCTCTTTTTCTTTATCTCCTTCAGGAATTTCGACACCTCCTCCCTGAGGTGTTTCAACACCTACTCCTTCAAGTGTTCTAACACCTACTCCTACAAGAGGAAAATAAGATAAAAATATAAGTTAATATATAATTTCGTTAATGACGATCAAGTATATAATGCATGAATCCATGCCTAAAAGGCATGGGTTGAAGTAGTAGATTGAAGAATTTATTTTGAAGAAGGCTAGAACCAATTGGTTTTAGTGAGTTATGGTGGGGTTTGATGTGTTTGAAGGTTTGCAAGGAATGGTGAGGTCATGTGTATGTTTGGGCATGAAGCCCTAGTTGAGAGAAGCACATTTTTTAATGGAAAATTGAGGTTTTAGAGACTAAAAGTGGGTGAAGTTTGGGGGAAGCATAATATTAAGGACTATTAAGCATGTGCAAACTTAAAAAAGGGTGTTTGAAGTGGTCATAAGGTCATGAGAGGCCTGGAGATTGGTTTTTCAATGTATTCTCCAAAATCCCACTATACTATAGGGGCAACTAGGCCAATTAGGCCTCTTTTCCAAAGAGACATCTTCCGAAACACCTGCAATCAAGTCAAACACCATGGAAAGTCATTAAATAGGTTACCAACCTTAATATTTCACAATTTTCAAAGCTCCAACCACTCACCAAGCTACCAATCCACTAAACCCTCACTCTCAAGCCACCAAACCTAGGTTTTCCAAGGAGCCTTATTGAAAATCACTCTTCCCACAATTAACTCTCACATCCAACACCCCATACATACCATATGATGTTTTTACATGCTCAAAATACTCTCATAAATGACTTCCCCAAAGGATTTCATCCATTCACACTCTAAAACCACTCAAATTCACACATTTTCACACCCAAGGCTACATGCCATCACTCCAAAAATGATGTCCCCTACTTGAAGAATCATCTTCTAACCTATTACCCACCTAATGGACTCATTCCACTGAGCTATAGTATATACATTAGGTGGAATGAGGCATTAAATCACTTGATGACCTCAAAACTTGAAATTTAGACTTGCATACCTGCCTACAATAAAATCCACCCTAAGAGCTCAAAACATGGTGGATTTCAATGCAACAACAAAAAAAAGTGGCTAACACATCCCTCTACCCAAATCCAAACACTTTTATTCAATTCCCTTCAGTACAGACTCATGCAATTGACTGCTACAACACTAAAAAAGAGACACTATGCATTTCTTGCACTTCAAAATTTGAAAAATGACACTTTGCACTAATTTAGAAAATTTGCAACCAAAACCTTCTAACTCACTAATAACCACTAAAATAGACTTACTACATTAATAAATGGTTTATATGACCTTATCCAATCCAAAACAAGACTTCATCACCCTAATGACAACCACCGAAGCTTGGTGCCCCTACACCAAATAGTGGTGCAGGAGCACCTACACCTTACTCACAAGAAATTTGATTCTTTGCAGGTTGATGGGTGATCAGTAGGTTGGTAGGGGTGTCTTTAGTTTATTTTCTCTTAATAAGGTCTAAGAATACCATGCTTGATGTAAATGGTAACTTTGGTGTCTCATTGTTCCATATTGTAAATGATGTCAAACATGTTAACAAAATGTCAATGATGACAAATGGGGTCTAGGTAGGTTAATGTTTCTTTTCATGCATAAGGTCATTTTTTGGGTCCAATAAGGTCTAAATAGACCATCAAAAAAAATTTAGATGTCTACGAGGGTCAAATAGTAAAATAATGTAAAAGGAGTCAAAGTGTTGGTAACAAGAATATGTAAACAATTGTAATTTTGCACTCTAACGGCCATAAAAGGGATTCAAAATATAGTTAGAGGCTATTATGTCAGTTTTCTTAGGTAAGGAAACCTTTAAAAAGGTGGGAATCATCATTGCAAAGGTTGGCTTGGAGATTTTGGGAAGAAAATCCAATTTAATTCTCACTATTTTTTAGGAATTTTATGATTTTTCCATCTTTTTCAGATCTGTACGATAATGTACAGTCATTAGATTGTACAAATTCTCTATGTATGTTGTAGTGGCATGAATCAATAGTGCTTTACATCTGATTTGAAGGTTTAGAAGATAATTTGAAGCATCTTATAGTTGTTTTCTTGAGGACTGCCTGGTATACCCTGTTTTGAAGGCCCATACATCAACTATGCTCACTGTGATTGGTGTATTGGGTCTCATGGAGAAATTTTAGGTGTTAGGGAGATTTTTTTATGTTGAGAGAAAGAAATAAAGTAGATTGGGTTGTTGTTGCTATTGAGTTTATGTGGGAAATTGCATGAAAGTGGAGGTTTTAGTCTAGGGTTTGGTAAAATATGAGTGGGAGGTCATTTATTTTGAATTATTAAGCATGTGTAGGGTTTCTTAAGAGTGTTTGAGTTGGTTTTGAGATCTGAGGATACATGGAATGTAGGTTTTCAGTAAACCCTCTTGGTTTGGCTAAAAATCAAGGGTTTCATATTTTTCTATGTTAGAAGAGTCAACTCTAGAAACTAATTGTGGATTTAGTGGTTTGAGGGCATGGGAAACGCTGCCCCAAATTTTCAGTTGTTTGTGATAAGCCTAAAGGTGGGTTGCTTTGTAATTTAGGCCAAATCAACCTAATTAGGTTAGCGTAGGAGTGGGAGTTTCAGGAGTTCGGTCCAAAGTACTTTTGTCTGACCCTAAGATATGTTTTGTAACTCTATAATGGGTGTTTGAATCATCCATTGTTTTGTCAATTTTTTTGGGAAGTGTTGGAGTTAAGGGCCTAAAACTGGGTTTGCATTGCTACTAGGGTTGCAAGGGTGAAAGTGGGAAATTCTACTTCTTGTTGTTTTAAAACTTTGGGAGTTGTTTGGATTGGTCTAATAGGCCATTTTAAATCTTGTTAGATGCCTCTTGAAGGTAGGTTCACACTTTGAGTGAGTTTGGGCCTCCTAGGTCTCCATCAAATAAAGAGCAACATATAACCATCATTTTGCATATCTACATTAATGCAATTTTTCAAACCCTTATACAATCAAATTTAAATGCTTGAAATAAAGCAATGATCAATAACATGACTTTACAAATTCAATGTGCATACTTACCAATCAATCCAGGGAATCATTTAGGTCTTCTTTACTCTTTATCGTGTCAAGTATTGCCTCGTGGTCAGACTCACACACTTTCCACAAGTTCTTGTTCATAGGTATGCCATTATATTTGATGAAATGAATGTTGGTGGTGACGACAAGGTTCGAGTAGTGAAGAATCTTCCAATGTGTGTCGAAGTCCTCAAACAACCAAACTGCAACATTCTTAACTAGGTACATTCTAATCCTTGTTCCAGTAGCAACCACCAAACCTATAGGATATTTTATGTTTTCTCCATCTATAACTGGGGCCTCTAATTTCTTTTTGGCCTTGATACAATGACACAGGTAATAATTTTTACCCTCTTCATTTTCTTCATCTGTAATCATTGCATATATGTGCCTTGCATTGATATGTTCATCTTTCTAGATGTATTTAATGAACATCAAAATAAAACTTGAAAGTAAGATATATTACCTAGTTCTACAAGGTTTGATACATGATCAAAGTCAACGGATGATTGCATCTCCGTGATTTGTGGGTAAAATCACAAACCTATGTCACACTTTATAAAGGAATCGACCAACAACAAAAAAAATTCTAAACTTTGACCACATAAAAGTGGTCTTTATGTTTGAATTTCAAAATGGTGTAAACTAATGAAATGTAGAGCTTTTGATGAAGTTTATTGCTGTAATTTTTAAAATTTTAAAAACAATTGTTTTCATTATGTTTTTATCAATCTAAGGACAAATTTTGGAATGCTGAAAATTTCAGAAAAGAGTGACTTCACGGACCGTCAAGAAACAAATTGAAAAAAAAAATCATTTCTCCCTAAATTTTTTTTCCTCCAAATAGGTAACTTCAATATCTTGTGCATGGAAAAATAAAAATTAAATTTTTATGTATATTTTTCTTGTAATAACATTTTAAAGTCAAACATGTCATAATTTGACAGTTTTCACGTGCCGTCAACTATTTTCAATTTTTTTAATCATTTTCAAAAAACAAAGTATACCCTTTTGAAGAAGACTCTCTCCTCTTGTGCCCCATATAAGATTTAATTTTTTTAATAAGTTTTACTATCTTTTTTTTATTTGTAATCAACCTCTTTTTTAATTTTATAAACCTACTTGCATTATTTTAAAAATAAAATATATTAAAACTAATCAAAATATTAAAAAATATATATATTTGGATTCTCCACTCTGAGCTATACAAAAGGGTATTCTTTTTTTCTTCAGAAAAGTCATTCTAACTAAATAAATACCTAACTAAAGTTGAAAGTTTCAAAAAAAATTTAAAAAAGTTGAGTTGGCTGCCAACTAGGATGCCACATAGACAGTTTCGGTAGAAACAGTTTCTATAGAAAGGGTTTTAGCCGAAATCCTTTCTATAGAAACTGTTTCGACCGAAACCCTTTCTGTAGAAACCTCGTACATTAAAAAATGCAATTTCAAAGCATGAAACGAAAAAATTTAATTTTTTGGGATTTGAGCGAAACTTATTTGGCTGAAACCTGTGTGCCACGTAATAGGCCACGTGGTTTCGGTCAAAACCTAGACAGGCGAAACCTTTCCGGCCAAAAATATTTCGCTTGGAACTATTTATTTTGAAAAAGTATGACACAACTTTGTGCTTTTACCCCTGTAGAGCCATCGGGAGCTGATAAGTGTCAAGTGGGGTTAGACTTCTTACAGATCATTCATCAACACACTCTGTTGATTCGCAATCATTCCATGCTCAAAGTGTACATGCAGAACAAAAGCATGGCATCTTCCGTGTATGGATAGTCCATGTACCTACATTGGAGCTTCTAAAAGAGTGTAGCTCGCTCGATCATGTTAGTGTAAAAAAATCCTCATATTTTGCAATGTTAGTATCATCTACTAAATGAAAAAATCTATGAACTAAAGCATTACCTTGACTACCTCGACCCATTGCATGATTGCACCACTCAACAATTGATCTTGCTTCTGTCATCTTTATGTTGTCTTTGTACTTTAACTCTTCTCGTGGAAGGGCTCTTTTGATAAATGTGCTTGCTCCATCATGCTCCCCCTTTCCATGCCCGACCTCTGAGAAGTTCCACATATGTTGAACACCATTGATCCTATGTATCTTGCTCAACCAGTAAAATTTTTTGGCATTCTTGAATTCTAATGTACAATTATCTGACCATATGATATGTTGACTGAATGATATGCCCCTACTAGCTAGATCAACATAGAACATCTGAAAGCAACCTTGCACAAACTCGGTAGAATGTGCGTGATCATCACTGATGTAAAAGTGATACTCCCTCAATACTTTCCTTTTATCCTTTGTACTATCATTTGCATGAATCAATTCTATATGCACAAATATAGCAACCTTTGTGGAGTTGTAGTACTATGATTGCACCTCGTTCTATCATTGTAGTGTGTAGTTCTTTGTGAATTCGACAATTGAAATGATGTTATGAAGTGGAAACGTGTCCTTGCATAACTTGAACTGTGAGTCCAACCATTGAGCTCTATGTGTATGCCTTGCATACTCATAGACCACCTAATCATGGAAAATTCCCATAAACTGATATACTAGAATCTTATCACTAACCAATTCACACTTCTTTTCTTCTTTCCCATCTTTTAGACTATAGGCCATTATCTTGTATTTTCCAAATTTGACAATTTTGTCTCCAATTGTGTGTGTACTAGCCATGTGTTGGAAAATTGGAAAATGTTGCATTCTACCACAATGATGACATTCGCCATCCAAACATGACTTGTTGTAAAAAAATTGACCATCCTCTCTTTCACATAAAATGGAAGATAAGAATTCCCTTGAGGATTTGGGTGGAGGCCTTATGTTACAATCCTGTAAAACATTGTTAGTATGCATATCTACACATATATGTCGATAAACATCATAATGGTTAGAAAACTCAATATGTACTCGAAAACAAAAAGTAGTGCGTGTGTGATTTATTTTGACATAAAAAGGATTTAGCATTTCAAAATACCTTTAACATATTTTAATTTCAGGAAACTTTTGTACAAAATCAGCAAAAAATTGGGTTTGAGTGGTATCCAAATAATGCTTTGGATGTAGCTCATGTATTTTACTACCAATTCTCCTTCTTACAACATCTCTTTGATTAGGATATGTCCTTGTGTTATTCTTCCAATAATCTACTATTAAAGATCTCAAGCCTTGAGCAATTCTTTTATCTTTCTATGGCACTCTACCCAATAATTCCTATAACTCATTGCTATTTGGTTCCTCCAATATTTCACGCCTTCCTTTGGCTCTCATTAGAGATGATCTACTTATTTTCAAAGACTTACTTGTCTTTGTAAGGTTCACCTTGTTCCTTGTTTGACTGCTTAATAGTGTTGTTGTCATCACACGTCTTGTTGCACAGCTATCCTTCGTGTGTGAGGTAGAACCCACGCTCTCATATGCACTCATCAAGTTCTTTACAATGGAGTTTTCACTTGAGTCATTCAAAACTCTCAGCCCAAGAGCCTTCATGGTGAGCCTAAATTTGAGTTGCCTCATTATTTCAACAAATAGTTGGCATCTTCCACCCTCACTTAACTTCTCAAAAAAAAAACTACATATCCTTTGTGCAGCTCTTTGACATTTACATTTTGACATCTTATCAGGCATCCATTTCAAAAAATTGGAATCAATATCAATAAAAAATCTAGGTTTTCTATGCAAAACTCTAGGAGTTCTCAAATGTAAATTTGTGTCAACATTAGGAATGTCAACAACATCGGGGATAAATCACGTACCTTCAATCATAGGTGCAATTGATGACATGCCTTGAGATTGACTGTGTAAACGATGTTGTACCTCCAACTTGAGATGTCGTTTGTGGAGTAACTTCAAATAGAGGCATGTTTGCGGATGTGCTTTTGAAACACAATGTTGTTGATGGTGTGTCTTCAACTGTAGATGTGATTTCTGATGTACTTGGAAGACATGTTGTTGGTGTTCTTCAATTGGAGATGTGCATTGAACTTCACCTATGGTTGATGATGTGCCTCCAACTTGGGGATCCTTTTGTGCCCTTCCAAAAAAAATTTCCATTCGTGCCCTTTGATTTTCCAATTATACATCTCTCTTAGATTGCACAAGAATTTCTGGTTGTATGGGCTGCAATTCTTTTGCTTCATGAGCTGCAATTTTTTATTCTCTTCTCATTGAATTTTTTATTGCACGTTCTTTCAGTGTTAAAGGCTTTGGTTGTTTTCTCAGCATGATGTTGAATGCTACATATTCACAATCACACATAGAACAAAAGTAATTAATGAATTTATGAAACATATTGATAATGTCGATTACATTGCATTTTATTGAACACACCAAAGCATTTTATGAAAGAAGGCAGCGAGCTATTTGGAATTATCAAACATGTCTATATGCTACAACATTTTTCATACATAAATCTACCAAGAAAGAATGGTAAATGGTATGAATGAATGGAAACTTGCATTAAACCAACTATGTCTTGATTCACTTGAAATTATCTAAGCACATGATGAAGGTGAATTCTTTATGGCACAAAAAAATTAATAGAAACTTGCACATTAACATTGATGAAAGCTCTTAGGTTTTCCAAATTAGTTGAAAATAAAAAATTTCCCACAACCATTAGTAATAATGAATTTAATGTTCAATTCTATGTGTAACAATGAAGATTAATAAAATCATCAAATGAATGGTCTATAAATTTTCAAAACAAAACAAAAAAACTTGTGTTAAGTTGAATTCGTTTATCTAAGCATGTTGGAAATGGACTACTATAGGCAATGCAAATAGAATTCATAAGAATTTTTTTGTTAAGTTGATGTCATTTATATAAGTTTAAACATGAATTCATCTAAATTATGTCATAGTTTTCATTTTTTTCTTCAAAGTCATAAAAATTAAACTTTTTTATGCTACTCTCATCTAATTCAATGTTGAATTCTATGTCCAATTGTTATGATTAATAAAATAATTAAAAGAATTTAGATTATTGTCAAAAATAAACAAACATACTAAATATAAACATTTCAATATTACCAAAAATGAATATATTACCTGAGATAATGTAAAATGATTTAGAAACTTCAAAATGTCTTCATCTATGTTGTCTGCATGCAAATTGGTGGAAAAAAGGTGATGGATCAAGCATAGATTGGTACAAAAGGGAGTCAACTACATAAAAAAGGTGTTTCTCTATCAGATTAAGCGTTGAACTAGACAAAAGTAGAAGCATGTGGGCTAGAATCATGGGGTGAACTCCTATTTTACCGTTTCAAGGTAAAAACACATTTGGCGCTTGCCAAATTTGGTGAGCACCAAATATGGTGCTTTGAAATGCTTTCACAATATCAATAGGAAGGGAGTGAGACTTGATATAGAGGGAGAGGGGATATGAGTGAGAGAGATTAGTCCTAGTAGCATGGTAGGGACTGAGACCTTAGAGCGATAGATACTTGAGAGGGATAGAGAGTTGTCCAATTAGGGTGGGGGGAAAGACCTCACAATGGGAGAGGGGTTGGAGTGAAATAGATTTTTCTACCCTCTACCCTTAAATTGTAACCGTAAACCCTTAAACCCCCAACCCTATAACCCTCAACTCTCTCTCTCTCTCTCAACCCTCTACCCTCTACCCTCTACCCTAAAACCCTTAAACCCTAAACCTTAAACCCTCTACCCTCAACCCTTAAACCATAACTTGTAAACCCTAAAACCCTAAAACCATCAACCACTCTATCTCTCTCTCTCAACCCTAAACACTCTACCCTTAAACTATAAATCCTAAACCCTAAAACCCTTAAACCATAAACCCTAAACCCTAAAACCCTCAACCCCCTTCTCTTTCTCT